>JAAXYX010002937.1:0-15806 GCA_036851915.1 Ptenothrix huangshanensis | reverse complement strand
GCAGTTTTTTTAAACTTACAAAAAAATGAAGCAAGTTTTTTAAGTTTACAAAAAAAAGGAAGCAGTTTTTTTTAAATTTACAAAAAAACGAAGCAGTTTTTTTAAATTTACAAAAAAATGAAGCAAGTTTTTTAAATTTACAAAAAAATGAAGAAAGTTTTTTAAGTTTACAAAAAAAAGGAAGCAGTTTTTTTTAAATTTACCAAAAAACGAAGCAGTTTTTTTAAAATTTACAAAAAAACAAAGCAGTTTTTTAAATTTACCAAAAACGAAGCAGATTTTTAAAATTTGTGCGAAAAGGACGCAGTTTTTTTTAAATTTACACGAAAATGAAGCAATATTTTTAAATTGTCACGAAGACTAAGCAATTTTTTTTTAAATTTTTACGAGAACGACGTGGCTTTTTTAAATCGACACGAAAACGAAGCAGTTTTTTTTAAATTTATGCGAAAACGAGCAATTTTTTAATAATTTTCCTACACTAGATAAGATGCTTTTTTAAAATTTAAAATTGAATAATTTCAAGTTTTTTCTAGGCCTACACGGAGAAAAATCCTGCGGTCGCTACTAACGATACTAACGAGTGCATATAAAAGTTTCACCAAGTTCAAGTTTCTGTTTCTATGTACATAATGCATTTCCAGAAGCTCTAGTCTAAACAGCAATATATCGTGATTATAAGCCCAGCCAGAATTACGTCAACCCATTATGAATGTGATCAACATTAGGTACATTGCATCATCTCACTCGCAGTCACCTCTAAACAGGACTCAGTCACAATCTGTTTTGTAATCATGATTATGATTTTGACACTAAATTGTAGACAGAGGCATCGCGGGTGTACTTTATGGGAAGCAAACATGAGCTTGGGTTGTGTTGTGTTATGATTCTGAGCCCTGCCATTATGTACATCCTATGGCACTATTATGTATGTAGTATGTGTCTCTATTCTCCTACATACATATATGAAATACAGATAAAGATATATACCTACCTAGGTAAGTAGTTATATGGAGATCGTTCCTAATAAAGGAGTTTGCAAATCACAAGACAAGAAAACCTTCAAGTGATTGGTAGCGTAGCAACAGCACAGTAGGAAAAAGCGAAATCTGTATGCTCTTAATGTTCCCTCTTTCTTTCTCTCTCTCTGGCCCGTTATGATTTGCTCAAGATTTGCTGAACGGCTGAAAGCCTTAGAAAGCCTCTCTCTTTTGATTCTGATAGGAAAATGGGAACGTGACTTAGACATACTTTGGGAGATTATTTCGTCAAACAGGGAGCAAGGCAAGAGCAACAGTCGCACTCTACATTCTATGTACAGTCAAGAGCTACAGGCTACAGTCACAGTCCCAATTCAGTATCATTTCTCCATTCTATCAGTACTTCTACTGCATGTATGAAGGTATTAGTATGTGTGTAAAAATAATATGCCTACCCACCTACAGCTATTTGCTTACACCATCACTTTTTCTTCGCAGAGCATTATCTACTAATGCCTTCTGCAAAACTTATTTCCACATCCTAAGCAAACTGTGTCTACCTTTACAAGCCATAAGGATATTATGTAATTGCTAACTATAGCTTCTTACTCTTTTCCATCTGATCCGATCATGTTCATGTTCTACGATGCTATATATAACAGTATAAGCCTTGTAAGCTTCCAATCTGGAAAAGAAGAACAAGACGAATAGACGTAGACGATACTGTCCTACAGCTAAAGGCTATACTAATACTAATACTTTTACTGCCCATCTTACCTTACAACGATACAGAGAGAGAGAGAGAGAGCGAGAGTAAGGAAGCCATTGGAAAAATTGCGAAGCAAACTAAATCGGAATTAGGAATGGCATGGCATGGCATGGCATGGCCGGGGGAATGACGGATATGGAAATGGAAATGGTTATGGAAGAGTGGCAATCATGTTATAGTTTAACTTGATGTTTTCGTATCCGGATTCGATCAACTTTCCTCATTTTCCGTGTTTATGAAGACAGTTGATGAGTCGGAAGGATTTTTCCACCGGTCTCTCACAGTGGATGGAGATAATAAAAAGAATCATTTAACCATCAGTTCTCAAGACCAAGACCTCGGCTCAAAATCAAAATCAAAATCAAAGTCAAAGTCAGAGTCAGAGTCAAACATTGTGATCTTGATCTTGATCTTGGTCTTGGTCTTGATCTTGGTTTCATTGTGAGTAGCAACATTGAAATAAAACGCATTTAGGGAACATAATATTTTGTTATTGCAATCCATTGCATTCCATTCCATTACTGATACTGATACTGAAAAAAAAGTCTTTCTTTCCTGTTGTCTGTAACTTGTGTACATGCTTATGGTGTTTTGCTTTGGAGATAGAACATGCACATGAACATGAACATGACGATGACGATGACGATGACGATGAAGATGACGATGGAGATGGAGATGGAAAGGAAGATGGTGATCCCGTTCCTTCCTTCCTTCCTCACCAATCCTGTCCTTTAAGCAGTAGCGTAACCAGGCGTGGGTCACGTAGACCTGGACCTACAAAGAATTTTAAAGAAAAAATTCACGACGAACTTTAACATTTGCACGAAAAATATGCATGTTTTTAAAAAATGGTACAAAAACGACGCCGTTTTTTTAAAAGAAGAAAATGAAGCAGTTTTTTTTAATTTACAAGAAAACGAAGCAGTTTTTTTTAAAGTTACAAGAAAATGAAGCAGTGTTTTTAAATTTACAAGAAAATGAAGCAGTTTTTTTAAATTTACAAGAAAATGAAGCAGTGTTTTTAAATTTACAAGAAAATGAAGCAGTTTTTTTAAATTTACAAGAAAATGAAGCAGCTTTTTTTTGAATTTACACGAAAGAGACGCAGATTTTTTTTATATTTTGCACAAAAGAGACTAAATTTTTTTAAATGTACTCAAAAACGACGCATATTTTTTAAATTTACACGAAAACGACTTAGGTTTTTTAAACATTTACATAAAACCGATGCAGTTTTTTTTAAATTTACACCGAAAAGGCGTAATTTTTTCTATAATCAACACTAGATCTCATCAAGCTAGTTTTTTTAAAAAAATTTTACACTGGATGTTTCCAAGTTTTTTTCTAGGCCTACACTTAAAAAAATCCTGCATGCGCTACTGCCTTTAAGAAGAGAATCCTTTTAACCGAAATTCTGTATATTTTGTTGAGGAAAAAAGTTAAAGGTGGAAATGAAATGGATGGGAAGAATATATTGTATGAGGTCTTTCTATCTTGTCGATTCAATTCGTAGATCGTAACGTAGACTATGGCTATGAGATAATAATGACCGTTCAATGCATCTACTTTTCCACAAACTTGCTCAGATTTTTGGTGGTCATAAAGGGCCGTTGGTTTGGGATGCTCATGTTCATGTTCATGCTCATGTTCATGTTCATGTGTGGAGCTATAGAAAGTCACATAATATCTTCCATCGTGGCTGTTCAGAGATAGAGACTGAGAGAGAGAAGGCGTAATAATATTTATAATGGAAGCGAAGAAAGTTGCGGAAGAAATTCCATGAAGGTTCAGATTCGAATTGCAATAGCATAGCATAGCATAGAATACATAGCTCCACGTTCTATGTACTAATACAATGTTAGCCTACAGATATAGGTATGTATAAAGAGGAATGACTAGGGATATCTGTAGGGAGGTATGCAAGGCATCCATTTTTTCCAAATTTTCTCAATGTACGTGAAAGAAGAGAAGGATGCAATAACACTTGGGCTGTTTATGTGTGGAAATCCTTTCACCATTATTATTGATGGTAAGATGAGTGCGTGAAAGATATTTTCCTAGAATGGCTATCTATTTATACTGACACTATTAGCACTATTCTACTATGTCCATGCATATGTACCTACATGTACCTACATGCGTTATGTTATGTTATATCTCCGTTATGAATGGGAGTCAGCAAAGGACAACAAAGACGCGCTTTTCTTTCATACCAACGTCCATTTATATCAACTCTATTTCATACTCTACGTCATTCTTTTTCTCCTGGTGTTATGTTGGTTCTACGAAAAGTCCTCGAATACCACCCTGCAATACAATGCAATGCAATGCAATGCAATCCACTGTTGTTGTATGTACATTGTACATTGTACATACAATACAAGAGCAGATCAGACGATGCCAATGAACCGTTATAAAAATGGCAAAATCTTTGTACTAAAATGCTAACTTTACTACTCCACTTGGGAGGGTTCTGGAATTTCAACTTGCACCAACTTGCAAAGTTTTCCTTTTCGTTTCCCCAAAAAAGAAGGAGTTTTGGAGAGGATCGTATTATTGTATTGTATTGTGGCAGATTCAAATGATCCTGTGAGTGTATTGTATTTACGAAGGACTGCAGAAAGGATATTTTAGGTATGTAGAAAGTCGCGAAAAGTTCAAAATCCTCTATCTAATTCTTACAGACAGACGAGTCCATAGTGCAAATGGAAATAAAAACTGTAAATCATTTCATGTAAATCACAATCACAAATGCGCGGAAAAAAGTGCGCGTTAAAGGGAAAATATTGCGATTTTACTATTTATTGTAATGGGAATGGGATATGTACCTTGACTGTTTTTAAATTGTGGGAAATATTTGGCGCAATTTTTAAATTTTTTAGTAATTTATACTTACGTATTAGCTTATAAATGAATTAATTTTGGCGCAATTTTTAAATTTCTCAATAATTTGTACACATTAGGCTAAAAACAGAATAATTCTAGCGCCATTTTTAAATGTCTGAATAATTGGACATACAATTATTCCAAAAAAGAAACACTTATCTGATTTTTGCATTAATTAAAAACACATGTACAAATCGTGCCTTCTTTCATAATTTCTACATTCTTCATTACTCCGTCTCTTCTAATTATTTTAAGTTCTGCTTCTGTAAGTGTGTGAGCAGATAGGAGATTTTGCAATGTAAGATGCATAATAATATTTAATATGAAATGCATTTGAGAGGATTCAGCTCTGGAAGACAGGCATTTTATTATGTACGAGAATCACGTGGGATGTTATGTTGTCTAGCCTAGTCCTAGGTAAGCAGACTGTAGAGTGTCTAGAAACTGGAGTTGGAGATGCGGGGGAGCAGTGAGCAGGAAGAAGCACTAAAGTAAAGGAGTAAAGCACTTTCTGAATTTGCTTTCGTTGTAGGTACTTGTACAACGATCTTACTTTGTAGACTGTGGAAGAGCAGTAGTTTATTATATATTTTCATGCATTCCTTTCTCAATAGCAATGGCAACTACATAGCTATGTTATGTAGGTACATACATATACCATACTGTATATACCTATGTACACCAGGCATAATATTAACTATCTGTAGAAGGGTAGAAAAGGATTTAAGATTTTACTTGGGGAGTACCTACATGCATTGCATTTACGTTACGTTAGTCAAGGCACAGGCAGAGGGAAGTTGAAATCCCTATAGAATCTTTGGAGAGGCCCTAAAAGGGTTCGTATGTACGTTCAAGTTCCAAGCTGGTTTGGTTTCGTTGTACTTGTAATTCTGGCGTAGACTCATTGTTAAGATGATAAGCGTCAGATATAAAATGTACATAGCATAAAGTTGTCTTGTCCAAATGAAATGCGTACATAAAATGTAATATAATGCCTCCAGTTGACTATCTCCTCGTCAGTTTCCCTCGCTCTCTCACTCTCTCTTGTCTTCTGTCTCCTTTTCTTCTCCCCGGCACTTCGCTTCCAACTTCCAGGAGCTTCCTTTATCCGTTTCCATTGCACTTGCACCTACCTACATTATGTTGGTAGCTTAGTATTAGTTGGCATTCGCATTGGCATCGGCATCGGCTTCGGCTTCGGCTTCGTTTTGACATGAAGTTGAAGTTGAAGTTGAAGAACTGCGATCTGTGTGGGTTTCGGTTGCTTTTCCTTTTGGTTCTAGCTATGCATATATAATTGCGGCCATGCCATCCGTGCATATGTACCTATAAGGCATCTGTACCACTTAAGAAGACTTTGTGGAAGATACATGTGTGTGTAGTACAGTGCTATGCTATACCTATAAATCTAATGTAATATTGTGCAATCCACAGCCACATCCAGACCCAGAGCCACCACTTTTGGTTTTGCTTTTGCTTTGGCTGTTGCTGTTACCCTTGGTTTTTCCTCATCCTCCTGCTCCGCAAGAAGATCCAGATGCCGGTGTTCCCATGCATCGCGTGGTGCAATAAAGTCTAGACTTTCAACTGTGAACTGTAACTGTGTAGATTTTAAAGCCTGGAGTGTCAAGTGGGAAATTTCGTTGGATGATTAATGAGAACTCTATCGCATTCTTTGCCAATGTCATTTTTTTTCTTTTAGCATTTTGGCATCGATATTACCATGTCATTCATTGAAAGTTGAGTTGCGTACATGTCACTGTGCTCATCGCCTTCGTCATCGTCATCGTCATCGTCATCGGCGTAGACATCGACAAGTAGACACACTCTCTAAAATACCATCGCATTTTAATACCATCATCCTTCTATACATAGGTGTATATAGGTGTATTCGAGACTCAATTTGAATATGAGTGAAAGGTAAAAATTACCTTTATAATAGGAAAAGGTGCAAATGATTAAAATAATATGGTTCGTTTTGACTGTGTATGAAAATATGCTCCTACGCTTAACGGATCATTCGCATGCAGCCTTTTCTCTTCACTTTTCCGCCCTTCTGTCAAGGGTAGGTGTAGGTATTGGTAGGTGTACGTAGTTACCATCGGTTTACTGTCACTGCCGTTTGCACGGGTAGCTAGGTAACGGTCCTGCTGTTATGAGGGCTTCAGTCAACTCATGTCAATAAGACAAGACAAGCCCAGCTAGGGGAAGTCAGTTTGTGAGTTTGTGAGACAGACGGACAAAAAGAAGGAAGGCAGGCAGAGATTGTGGGCTTGTGGAGGTAGAGCAAAAATTGCAAATTCCTAACTCATAATTTTTTAATGTCCTGTGTAGGTATACCACGTAGCTATTACTTGTAGGTAGGTACTTATGGCTGGTGTGGAGTGCTTTGGAAAGGGGAAGGGGCGCGAAACAGTCAGTTTTTTTCTGTGGCAGTTTTAGCTAGGATTCTGCCTGTAGCGTAACTAGGCGTTGGCCACGTAGGCCTAGTATGGGTACAAAGGATTTTAAAAACACAGAACGAAGTTTAACATTTGCACGAAAAGATGCATGTTTTTAAAAATTGTACAAAAACGACAATTTTTTTTAATTTACAAGAAAGTGAAGCAGTTTTTTTTGATGTACAAGAAAACGAAGCAATTTTTTAAAATTTACAACAAAATGAAGCAGTTTTTTTAAATTTACAACAAAATCAAGCAGTTTTTTTAATTTAAACAAAAATGACGTAGTTTTTTTAAAACAAGAAATGAAGCGTTTTTTAATACACAAGAAAATGAAGTAGTTTTTTAAAGTTTCAAGAAAATGAACAATTTTTTTAAAATTTACAAGGAAATGAATCAGTTGTTTTTAATTGACACGAAAATGAAGTAGTGTTTTTAAAATTACACGAAAGGGCAAATATTTTATAATTGACACTATTTTAAAAAAGATGCACTATTTTAATATTTGACACTGAACTCATCAAGTTTTTTCCATGCCTAATCAAAAAAAATCCTGGAAGCGCTACTGTCTTCTGCTCGTGTAAGCATTTGCTTTCTATTTCTACAGGACACATTGAAAGGAAAAAAATATTGTGGGAATAAAAAACTTGACTATCTTTCGTCCTGAGGAACATTAAGGGTAAAAAGCGGAAGCAATTGAATTCCCACCAAGTTTCTTTATATAATAATTACCTTCATCTACGTGCATATCTCGCATTTCCTGGTTGTGGTTCTGCTTCTGCTTCTGGTTCTGGTTCTGCGTCTGGTGGTAGTTCTGGTAATGGTTTTGATTCTGAGCTTGGATGGCTTGACTTGACTTGACTTGGTCTCGCTGTGGGTTTGGGTTTCGATTGAGAAAGCTTCCTATTTTTGCGTCGTGTAAACAATGTTGTTTGGAGAGAAGGGGAAAAATTTCTCTTAAAAACGCTGAAAGTGGAGTGTGTGTGGAGTAGTGTAAAGGTTGTTAACATTGTTAGCGCATGATTATCATTACGATTATTGTGTGGGGAGAAACTTTAATTTATGCTCACAAGCTTTCTTAAATTACAAACGTTCCCCCACGCTCCTCAAGCAGTTCTTACTTGCTTATGTATGTTGTCAAGAACTAATCGTAATCTTACGTTAGTGCGCCCGGCCCATGCCATGCCATGCTATGCCTTGTGTTGTGAGTGTGATGTGAGAAGGGAATACCTGCCTCGCTTTTCCTCTCTTGCCTCTCTTGGTGTTTACCTCCATGACTTATTTTCGGCTGCTTTTATTGTTATTACCTTTTGGTTGATCTTGAGGCGTGTGCGAAGTGTATGTATGTAGGTACATCAGGCAATGTAGAGATTACGAATGTTCCACATTTCTCCTTGTCTTTTTGTCGTCCGTGGGACCTTTGCAAAATATTCTATCTACAATTCATCTGTACCAAAAGAGTATTCAAAATCTCAAAAACGTTCTAATTACACAATTCCAACATTTCCAAAACGTTCTAATTACGCGTTCCCAAAATCGTCAAAACGTTCTAATTGCGGTTTTCCGAAAAGTACAAAACGTTTTCATTACGCATTTTCAATATCTTCAAAACGTTCTAATTACGCATTTTTAAAAAGTGCAGTACCAATTACGATTTTCAAAAACTGCAAAACGTTCTAATTACAAATTTCCAAAACTTACAAAACTAATTACGGCTTTTCAAAAATGCAAAACGTTCTAATAACGCATTTTCAAAAAGTAAAAAAATAATTACGGCTTTTCGAAAAGCGCAAAACGTTCTAATTAGGGTTTTTCAAAAAGTGCAAAACGCTCTAGTTACGCATTTTTAAAAATTGCAAAACCAATTAAGACTTTTCAAAAAATGTAAAACGTTATAATTACGAATTTCCAAAACTTGCAAAACTAATTACGGCTTTTCAAAAAATGCAAAACGCTCTAATTACACATTTTTAAAAAGTGCGAAATGTTTAATTTACGCATTTTGATAACGGTAAAAATATTATAATTTGGCATTTTCAAAGCGTTAAAAATGTACTAATTGCGCATTTTTAAAATGTTGAAAACGCTCTCAATACCCATTTTCAATTTTTGCAAGTTTAAATCGCACTTCCAAAATGCTTTTAAACTTGAAAATTTCCAACACGTTTAGACAAAACCCCAATTCCGAAAAATGCATGCCTATTCTTATTTCACACATTTAAAATGAACACACTATGCATAAATACGAGATGTTAGATTTTGCATGTGAAGTAAAAAGCCAGTAGAAGTTTCAAAAATATAAATTATTCGTCTTGTGGATTTTGCCTGGCCTGGGAAAATAGTGAGCGAAAAGAAAGAGTTTTAACCTTTGGGGAGGGAACGGATAGGCATAATTCATGTGGGGAGTTGGATTCGGGGTTGGTGCTGATTTTTCTAAATACACTTGTAGATACTACACCGTACTCTATAATGCAGTGAATACCTACCATTCAATATGAAGTGCAGAGTGCATTGCAGTGCAACTAACTGGATAACCTTAGGCTCTTAGGTTGTTTGTGTGTGTGCATGTGTGTCCTTTCGTTTCGGATTCGAGAATTTAGCTATTTCTCTTGGTTTGGTTGCATTTGGTTAGGTTTGGTGGTAGAAAAGAAGACTGTCGTTGGTCGTCGGCATCGTTGAATTCAGTCACAGAAAGAGAGAGAGAGAGCTTGTGAAATATACATGTGGACTTTTCCCTGCCCTTCACTTCATTCATCTGCTTACCTATGCACTTTATTTCGATATGCATAAGCTCTTTTCATTTCCAGCTGTCTATAGTCCATATGCACTGCACGAGCAATACTATCCACGCATAAATAAATTGACACTGTTTTTCTTCCTACGACCATGTCATGCTTTTAACAATCCTCGAATCCTTGGTAAACTACGTTTGTAATAAAGTATCTTAAAGTTACTCCGAGGGAAGGAGCAAGCAAGCCTCAGTGAAGCTTCAGCTTCCCATTTCATCTTTCTCTCCAACTCTCAAGTATTTCCAAGTTCACGTCGATGCAACAGTAACAAAACCGACAAGCATAACCAGAACAACACCACACACTACGTAGTCTTGCAAAAATACTTTCTACTTACAGATGACTGTCACTGTGACTGTGACTACGGCTACGGCTACGGCAGAATGTGAGGAAGAAAGGAACGAAATAGAAATACGTAGAAATATGCGAACCAGTAGCGCAACTAGGCGTAGGTCACGTAGGTTTAGGCCTACAATTACAAAGAATTTTTAAAAATGCACTACCATCTTTGAGATTTGCACGAAAAAAGGCGCGGTTTTTTTAAAAATGCATATAAAAACGCCGCGGTTTTTTTAAATTTAAAGATAAACGACGCAGCATTTTTAAATTTAAAGATAAACGACGCAGCATTTTTAAATTTAAAGATAAACGACGCAGCATTTTTAAAATTAAAGATAAACGACGCAGTATTTTTAAAATTTGCACGAAAACGACAGTTTTGAATTTACACGAAAGCTAGGCTGTTTTTTAAGAATTAAAAAAAACGCGCGGTTTTTAAAAAATTTACACGAAAACGGAGCAGTTTTTTAAATACACGCAAAAACGACGCATTTTGTTTAAATTTAGAAGAAAAAACGCGTATTTTTAGACAATTTACACAAAAACGATGCAGTATTTTTTAGATTTACAAAAAAAAAAGAAAGTTTTTTTTATATTTACACGAAACCGATGCGGTTGTTTTTAAATTTACAAAAACGAGAAGCGGTTTTTTTAAGTTTACACAAAAGAGTTGGTCTTTTTGGAATTGACACTAAATAAGCTGGAGTTTTTTAACATTTTACACTGGATGAGATCAAGTTTTTTCCAGGCCTTTTCGTGACGAAAAGAATCCTGCGGGCGCTACTGATGTGAACAAATTGAGAGAGCAGCATGATGCTGAATGCTGATGTTGATTCTGATACTTTGACTTGACTCCATTTGACTTTGCGTATATGTATGTATAATGGAGCAATATTATGTACTAGTAGGAGGATGATATATACATACCTACATGTGTAATCTGTCCAAAGTAAAATTTAATCCTGTTGAGAATAATATTAGGTTGCAAGTTGTCTGTCGGAATCGGAATGTTCTTGCAGGATGCAGGGACGTGCGTTCTTGTTCTTCCTGCTCTTCTTTCACTTCGTCTTGGTCTTGGTCTTGATCTTGTTGTTCTATGCAAAATTTAATATCCTTCTACATTCATGTAATCCCCACTTACCTCTACCTCTACCCCTGTACCTACGCCTACGCCCATGCAAAGGAGATAGCAACGTACTACTAATACAATGTACCCATGCTAGTTTGCATAAATAAATGCATTATTTTCCCTGTATCTCCTCTTTGATCCTCGCACGAGTAAATCTCATCCATTGTCATTGTCATTGTCAGTCATCTCATTTTCGTGTGTAAGTATTTCTGTCTCTACGTATGTATTTCTGCTGTAGGATATAATTGCGTTTGGTATATATATCTGTACTAGTATATAGTCTATATACATATATCTTTGGTCTTTACTCATTACCTTACATAATATCTAATCTATTTCAGCTGCCCAAGTTCAATCTATTTATTACAGTGCTCTGGCTCTGCCTCTAGGAATTTCCAGGCTATTTTTAAATTGTCACATTTTATGTACGTAGATTCATGAATACTTGTTGTTGTTATTGGACTCACTATCAGTAGCGCTCGCAGGATTGTTTTTCGTGTAGGCCTGGAAAAACTTGATCTCATCCAGGGTAAAATTTAAAAAAAACTGCAGCTTATCTAGCTTAGATTATTAAAAAAAATTGCGTCTTTTCCGTGTAAATTTAAAAAAACGGCGTAGTTTTTGTGTGAATTTAAAAAAAGGTTCGTCATTTTCGTGTAAATTTTAAAAAAACCGCGTCGTTTTTGTGTGAATTTAAAAAAACCGCGTAGTTTTTGTGCGAATTTAAAAAAAATCGCGTCATTTTTGTGCAAATTTAAAAAACGCTGCGTCATATTCGTGTAAATTTAAAAAAAACGGCGTAGTTTTTGTGTGAATTTAAAAAAAACCGCGTCGTTTTTGTGTAAATTTAAAAAACGCTGCGTCATTTTCGTGTAAATTTTAAAAAATTGGTCGTTTTTGTGTGGGTTTTAATAAAACTGCCTCTTTTTTGTGTAAATTTAAAAAAGACGCGTCCTTTTTGTACAAATGTTAAAGAAGGAAGCTTAAATATTTTGAACACTCCTTTATTATTGGTGGATTACGCCTAGTTCCGCTACTGAGTGGACTTGATCTTGATCTGGATAAGGAGTTAATTTTAATCCACCCCGAAGCAAAGTATCTTTGCCATCCTCGTCATAGACTTTCTTCTCACAACCGTCAATTATTTTAGACCGTTTCACATGGTGTTGTAAAACAATCTTAGATTGTCAACATCCTCTCCTAACTTAAGCTTTATACTAAAATAAACGTAAAATGATTTGATCCTTTGAAGTTTCCTCTTTTGAGGAAATTGCTGTCGCCACCGCTAATGGTGTTGCTATTACCATCGCCATTGCCATTGCCATTACCATTGCCATTGCATTTAGTATTTAGAATAATAATTGGAATTGGATTGCGCTCTCCTTGAGTAAACCGTGAAAGAGTCGAGCTGAATTTTGCCGAGTTTAAGTTTATGAGAGACTGACGGACTGGAAGTCGACGAGAGTCGAAAGGACACAAGGAAAATTTGAAAAGGAAATGAGATGAGATGGGGGATCGTATGTACTAACCCCGTGCATCAATGTTCCTCTGGCTGTTTAGATCTCGTTCTGGTTCTGGTTCTGGTTCTGGTTGGGGTTCTGCTGGTATTAGCCATTGCATATTAGAAGTTTAGAAGGTTCTTTGGTTTTTCCAGTGGCCTCTGTGTAGATGGTGATGTTGCTAGTGATAGTGCTTTGCTGTACCGTAGAATGTTGGGCCGTTGGTAGGAAAAGTGTGATGAAAATCCAGGAATTTATATTTTACAATTTTCCCCTCTTCAATAAAGAAGAGAACAGCTCGTGGGTATTTTATTCAATTTTCAAGACGTCATTTCACCCTCGCTTACTTTTTACTTTGAACTTTCCGCGTATGTATCTTCTTTTTCTTCTGCTCCTGCTATCTCTTCCCTGACGATGAGTAGATATTTGCTTGGGTGGTTTGGCTGGTGCTGGTTGGTTGGTTCAATGGGATTGGCTTGGATTTGGATTCGGATTTGGATTGTGTGAAGTCGGAACCGGTGCAATATACGAAATTGTGCTACGCTACCTACAACTAGAACTAGAACTTGAGCCGTTTTTCTGCCTGGTTATATAATTATACGAATTTATTTGAGCATTGTGAATGACACTTGGAAATATGGATGATGACGATGACGATGACGATGACACGGTGCGATGACAAGTATATTATTTCCCAAGCATGTATTGACATGGTCTGTCACTATCACTTTTTCTAGGTCTCTCGATGGGGATAAATGGAATTTCCAAAGATTTCAATCATTATCCAGATATCTTTGTCTGTCCTGTATGTAGACTGCCTATTTTATGACAGCATGGCATTGGCATAGCATCCTTTCCTTCTGCTTCACTCATTGCATTATTTTCTATTGAATTCTAAAATTTCTCAAACTCTGGAATTTGCTCGTCACAATTTTCAATAGGCACCTTCCCTCCCACTCTATGTATAGGTATACCTATACACATACACACGATGACATAACTAGTCCAAATTTATATTGCATTGCATTGTATTTACGCGTGAAATCTCTTCCACCAGCTAAAAACGCAAGTTTAGGAAATCCCAATCCCGTGGCCGTGTGATATCTCCGGAATTTTTTCCATTTCATGCTTCAGCTACATATTTGAATTTCACAGAATATAATCGCATATTTGTATCCATATATAAATAAATTGTGCATAATCGTATTATCGTATATTATATAATATAATATTACGTACATGTGACTTTGCAATTTAGTAGAAGGCTGTAGTAATGCTAAAGAATGCGAATTTTACATGTATCTGTATATACACTTCGAATTTAATACTTGACAAATATTAATATTGAGAGTGGATTTTGAAAAGCCAGAGTCATAACGTCGACGCCAACAATTTTTACTTGGCTGTTGTTCTTGTCCCTTGTCCCTTGTTTTCCTCCATCTTCCAATTCCACTTCATTCCATTCCATAATTCCATGCCATGCCATGCCATGCCATGCCTAGCCATCCAGGCGTACGCATTCATTTTGAAAATACTTGAATGCTGAGGCAGAAAACTAATCGCAAGAAGTTCAACGCCATCAAAAACTATACCAATATATCGTATTGTTGTAAAGTTACAGTTTACAAGTAAAGTAGAGAAAGGCTGGATCTGGAAGTAGAGAGGAAGAGAAGGGAAAGGGCATTCATGTGGATTTCGTAGTGTATAATTTCGTCTCTTACACAATGCACACTATAAAGACTTGCAAGTATGGAATGGAACAGAATAGAAGTGAAGTGAAGAGAATGGCTTCATGACCAAAGCGAAAGTTGAATTGCATTTGTATATTAGGGATGTAGTAGAAAGTAGGGAGCGTGGGAGAGAAGGAGTGAGAGAGAGAAACCGAGAGAAGAGACAGAGAGGGAAAATGTTAGGAAATAAATAATTTGCAAGAGACATTAATGACGCCGACTTTAGATTGTAGGATTTTGCTGACACACCACGCGAGTGAGACAATGTGTGGTAATCGTGAAATTGCCAAACGTCAAAATTCTACACACTCAACGCAATAATATTCTTGTGTTCTGGTTCTGGTTCTGGTTCTGGTTCTGGTCTCTAATAGTAAGTGTGACTGTGGGCTGGGCCCGGCTTCAATTCCAACGACGGAGAACAGCTTAGTGAGACGGAAAAAGTTGGGAACGTGTGAGGATAATTTGAATTCTAAATTACAATTACAACGCAGCAACAGCCCAACTAAGGATGGCATGCCAGGGATTGGTTTGGCTGGGCTTGGGTGACGTCGGATATTTATTCTGACTCCATGTAATAGCAATTTTCCTATACTTTTTCCTGTCCGTATGTGAGTCTCAATTGTTTTGTCCCACACATAATTTCCCAACCGGTTTACTTTTTCTTCTTATGCTCGTGTGTACTTTTCTCCCAAATCCAGTCCAGTAGAAGTAGAAGTACATAGATGTACCTAATGATATCTTCGTCTGCAACCAGAACTCCTTTCTTCCTCCACCTCCTCCTCCTCCTTACTCCAATGGAGTGGTAAACTAGTAAGGTGTAGCGTAACTAGGCGTAGGCCACGCAGGTCTAGGTCTACACAGGATCTTCAAAATTACACTACGTTCTTTAAGACTTAAACTTCTGTAGACAAAAACTACTCCTTTTTTTAAAAATTTTGCACAAAAAATGAGGCGGTTTTTTTAAATTCACACGAATAGGAAGAGGTTTTTCAAAAATTGACACAAAAAACGACGCATTTTTTAAATTTGCAACAAAAAATGACGCAGTTATATTTAGACTCACACGAAAACGAAGAGTTTTTTAAAAATTCACACAAAAACGACGCATTTTTTAAAATTTACACAAAAAATGGCGCCGTTTTATTTAAACGCACACAAAAAAACGTATTTTTTTAAAACATAAAAAAGAGAAGCAGTTTTTTTAAATTTACATAAAATAAGCGCAGTTTTTTTTTATTTATTTT
>JAAXYX010002936.1:0-15809 GCA_036851915.1 Ptenothrix huangshanensis | reverse complement strand
TTTTCAAAATTTTTGACAACTTGGTCCCTTTTATGGCGGACCGTCACAATATCGGCGGCTAAAAGTCAATTTGACCAAAGTCCAGTCCACGCTTAAAGGAAATGTGACGCTGATGCACAGTCAGCTAAAAGCAATTTGGCGCAAATAACCATCGAGCGAAAAAGTGCAGCGCAGTTGCTCGCTGGTGACTTGCGCCAAATTGCTTTTAAGCTGACTGTGCATCAGCGCCACATTTCCTTTAAGCGTGGACTGGACAGGTCAGATTGACTCGTAGCCGACCATATACCGACAGGCAAAAGAGTGTAAAAAAAGCAAAGATGGAGCACTTGTGGTTAAACCACTTCCAGATCCAAAAATATTTCACAAGAATAGAAGTACCTTGACCACAACAATCTGGTTCTGCTATGATTTTTATCCTAATTGTAGAACCTAAAATAAACCCAGACTGTGATACTTTTTTTTTACAATTTCAGTAATTTCATGTGAGCATACTGAAAGAAGTCGAAGTAAGTAACGACGCTTCCGAGGGGCGAGAGTGTCGCTAAGACATTATTTAATAAAAGCGTCGTGTATTTACTTACATAGATGAGTGTAATTATAAATGGTTTCTGTTCAACGTTTTTTTATTTGCATTGTTCATCAAAATGTTTAAATTCGGTTTGAGCCGGTTCAGTTTTGAAATTCGTTACCCGGATCACAAGCTCATATTGGTACAATATTTGTTGATACCTTCAGAATTTTATATTCTGGCTTCAATTCGACTAACGCCTATATTTTTAATAAAGTAATCCAAAATAAGTACGACTTTAATCCACGAACTTTTTTAAGATTGGCTACGAAAGCAGTCAGTCCCGTTTATCATTTTGAAAAGCCAGATAGACAACTATTCCCACTGTGTACATGAGAGCTCACGTCAGCAGGATGTATGCAGTAAATACTTCAATTTATTCATCTATTATCACTTAAAGGATTTATTCATGTACAGTGAAACGTCGTTATTACGACATCCGATATAACGTCAATTTCCAAACAACGACAACACGTAATCGCCCGTCAAAAAACCTATGGCTATGCCTTGCCATGCTAAATATTCGTCTATAACGCCCCTTTTTATAACAACATGTTCCCTATGCCGTCGTGCTGCAGCCTGCAGCACAATTGCATTTGCGTTAAAGTAAAATTTATAACGTCATGCATTTTTTGTTTGACGATCTGCACGAAACTGAACACCTTATTGCAAAAGCTACCTAGACTAGAAGGATTTTTTTATTTCCTAAAGAATAACCAACTAATGAAAATATTTATCATGAAGAAGCCGTATTAGTGGAACAAATTAATTTTGATGAGATATTTTGTGTTTATCAGGGCTTGTTGCTAAGCTGTTAGTGCTGATTGCTTTCCAGTTATTAGTGCTTTTATTTTTATTACGGAGAGATGCGCACGATCTTTTATTAGCTTCAAGGTGGTAAAGTATATAGTAAAGACGAATTAAAGTCTCTGCGGGGAAAATCATTTCATTTTTTCCGACAATCGCTTGTACAAGTGCACAAAGAAGAATGACGAGAATATATAATCTATATATATTTGGGTACTTAATATAATAAACCGTGTATTAAAAACGACGCATTTACATACTGTAGCCAGTATTTGGTTATCATATCCTATAAATGAATATTTTTCTGTCTGTAACTGGGCGTAGCAGTCTATAACGTCCAACGATGTTGAAGGCTGCTATATAATTTTTATAACGTCTTCTCCTTATAACGACCGAGATTGCACTGTAATTTAATTTCGTAACGTTGCTCAAGTTAGTCCCTACTCAAACCAAACCTAATTGCGGCCACCACAACGCTGTAGGACAGTTTTTTCATTTTTTCTGTACTCACGGACTAACGGCGTCCTTAATCTCTGGAGTTATAATAATTACTTCCAGACCAATTGGTAATCGGAGGATCCGACTCGAATCTTATGAATTGCTCGCTCGCGAATGACAATTATCCGTGGCTGAGTTGACGGGCAAAATACCTAAGGCGCATGCTAAATGGTACGTTCTCCCGCTACAAAACAATTGATTTTGAATGCAGTGGAATGATGGAGATATGGAGATGGAGCAGATGGACGACTGATCGCTACTAATCTTGTCTGGTAGTATGTATATAATGAAGGTATGCACGTATAAGTGCAGCTTTTCCCTTTATGTACCTTGCGATTGGCTAAAGAAGGTATTTTCAAACTGCACCGGTAGAGCATAGCCAATCAATTGTTATTAATTATGATTTTACAGGCTTTTATTTTGGGACATGTAGTTGAAGGTTGGAGTTGGAGTCTTGGATGGAGTACATAGTCATGGGTCATAGTTCGTTGTTCGGTATTTAGTACCACAATCACAATTTTCAAAACAAAATAGTAAACTTCCACCATTAGTGTTTTATCGTGAACTTCCTCATTTTCACTCATTGCTCTTATGCCTAGCCTCCAAGTCAACGTAACTTCACTACTTCACCGTTGAGTAGTTCAGTATTCCTGTTTGTATCCGTTCAATCAAGGTGTAACTACATCCAAGAAAGAAAATCCTCTAGAAAAGAAATTTTCTTCGTCAAATTTTGAAATTATCTAGGCTAAAATTGGTCGTAATCAACTTTGAAAAACATGGGTAGAGACAAACTGAGCAAACTTTACATGGGTAACATTAATAATCAGGCTTCAGAGGCTGATTTAAGAAAATTTCTTATTGAAAACGGAATCAACGAAAACCAAATTACTGCAATTTGGTTGAAACGGGGGTTTGCATTTGTTGACTGTATGGATCAGACTACAGCTGACGCAATGATAGACAAAATTCATGATCAAGAATTTCAGGGGAAAAAGCTTTTGCTGGAACCCTCCTTGACATCTGGAGTCAACCAAAAAATGCGTGCTAAAATGTCCGCCTGTGGAATCGGTTAGTTGTAAAATATTTAAATGTTAAATCGTTTTGATATTCTGTGTTTTATGAATAATTGAACTGTAACGGCATTCGTTGATGTCTTGAGTGACTATTGTTTCAATAATGCAATACATTTCTTTCTAGGTTCCTCGGATTCTTTGAAAATACTGATTCCAAGTGAATACGTCGGGGCTATCATTGGACGGGGTGGAGCTAATATTAAAGACCTAACGGTGTCAACGGGTGCAAGAATAAATATTCTGAGAAATCATCACCATGTACCCACTGCAGAAAAAACTGCGTGTATAGTTGGATCGCCGGAAAATTGCACTACAGCTTGCAGGAAAATTTTGGAAATCTGTTCCAACGAAGCAAACAGTTTGAAGGAGGGAAAGGAAATCAGTTTAAAGATCTTAGCAAACAACAGTCTAATCGGTAAGATTATAGGCAAAGATGGGCGAAATATTAAGAAGATCATGCAAGATACTCAAACAAAGATCCATGTATCGAACCAAGTTCAAAGTGAAAGTCTGGAGTCCAATATGTGGAACCCCATGAATGTGGAACGAGTGATTACAGTTCGGGGGTCAATTGAAGGAATGGCAATGGCTGAGGCACTTATTTCAGCTAAATTGAAAATTCCAGAAATTGATGTTTTCAGATCAAGGTTTGTATCTCCTGGATTCTATCCGGTGTGCGCTCCTGGTTTTCCGATGACTCCATTCAACTGGAGTGGGCGGTACGGACGATTTCAGTCATTTCCAATCTCCGCTGGCAGAAGTTCATCGTTTAATCCTCTTAGTCATTAGAGAAATTACGACTGTTGTGTGTTCTGGATGTTACTTTACTTGAAATTATGTTGTCATGTTGCCTTTACTTTGTTACATTTCAGTTATTGGGTTGCCTTGTTGCCTACTTAAGAGGTATTTACTTATTTCTTCTCTAACTCTCTCAATTGTTATTCTATTTAAATTTTAATTATAGCTTAGAAAGATTTAGATGTTAAATTATACAAATTTTAGTGCTTTGTTACAACTAATTCTACTAATATATATACTGGTGTATGTTCCCATTCTTCCCATATGAATTCTTATAATATTAAAATGCTGTTCTTGCTAATTAGATACTGATAAATAAGCTTTTGTAGAACTATTCGTTATTAGTATAAATCTTTATAATAAATGTACTACTTTTACATGTAATTCGCTGTGCTATTACATTACATGGCTGTCTAATTACGATGTTAGAATTGTTCTAATTCAACATGTTTAAACAGGTTTATGTATGAATATTTAAATACCGTAATTCTTCAAATTATTCCCCCCTAAATTTATTCCCGTTCCTCGAATGATGTACCCATTAACCAGATGAGATTGTAAATAATTCTCCCATCTGTATATTAATTACAGTAAAAGTTAAGCAATGGCATAATTGTGCCATGAGGAATATTCCCCCCCCCCTCATATAATTCCCCTCCCTCGAGTAGTAGTACCGACTCACCGACTGCATTACATTTTTGTAAATAATATATCGGGGAATTATTCGAAGTATCACTGTAGATCATTATTATAGACTAGTGCCACGATATTGGGATTAATGACTTGCTTAATTAATTACTTACATTACTAGTGCTTAGAGCTTCCCTTCCAACCCCACTTTAACATTCATCAGTAAAACGCAAGGGACTCTACAAATCCTGCTCAACTGCTCACCTTACTTTAGCTTTCTACTTACTCTTTGGACAACAAAGTTTTTAATTAAACTAGGTAATCATGTTTCTAAAATCGTCAATGAGCTCCCGAAGATTATACAAAGCATATGAAGTTGGTTAAAATACTTGTAAATGATTTTTAAAAATGATTATAGAAAAGACAGTTAAAAAGCCACAATGAAATCAGATTTTACCTGATATTTCTTATAATTAGACCTACCTATTTACAATCCTATGCGTCTTTAGGATCTTCTCATTGGGCTTTCTGAATAAAAAAGGTATAAAAGTTTATTTTGTAGGTTCATTCAACAACCAATTTACCAGACATGTAATTTAAGAAAATCTAGTCTAATATGCGTCGAAAGTTTGAGCAATCATAGCCCTTTAAATTAGAGTTTTCTCAGGAATTCACCCTCAAATACTATCAATCCACAACTCCAAAGGTGTAAATCTTCTGATCGTTGGACATACAATGTCAAAAATAATTACAACAAAAAAAAGAATTACACACCATCCAGTGCTCCACACCTTGTTATTGTTTTTATCCTCCTCGGCTTTTCACCAAATCATTTTGTCTCGTACTGGCGAAAACACAGAACTACTATTACATAGGTACTTGCATCTTTATCAAACTGGAAGTTTCATTGCAAGAATTCCTTGACTAGTGTGAAACTATTTGTAAAATACATTTTCCAACTGTATTATCGGATAAATGGGCAAAGAAGTAATAACGGTGAGTAACATTTATTTATTATTTAGTGCACTGGATTTATCAATTGATTTAATTTTTTAGTTATTGAAATGAGAAGAATACAGCATTCTTGCCAACAAGGTGTAGATATATTTACATACATAATCAGCTCATGCAATGAATGAACGAATGAATGAATGAACATGACCAATGAGTAGGCTGATATAGGACTTCAACTATACATGTATGATGTATGTTCATGTTGATGCTTACTTCTTACTTGGTTTGAAGTCTATGAATTACTGCGGTATTTTTATAGCTATTTTCAGTTTCGCTATGCATACTGCATATGATGCTGGGATATACCTGTACGAACAATGGCTTTACTATTGTCATTCAGTTTCACGCTCTCTTCATTAGGCGGTATAGTCAGGTATTTATACGTGAAGATGTGGCTTATCTCTGTGGAACATCATAAATGTTCCCACACACTCATATTTTCCGTACCAAATGTATGATTCTTTTTTATGCAATCCTTCCTTTGTTTCGTATAAAATCTTAACTTGAATGTCCGACATACGCTTGCTCACCACATACATACAATTGTTTCGCATAAATATGGCATAATATCGATATGAACCAAGACTAACGGGCAAAAACCAGAATGAATTCAGTAGCATTAGGAAAACGAAAGGGAATCGTCGGTCATCAATTTAGTTGTTATGCAGTCATCCCTTTCCACATACCCATATTCAGTTATACAATCGATGTATTATCATACTTTTGGTTCTTTTGGTAAATTAAATTTCTTGAGTTCAATCATCAATATAATTATCGCAATGCAATTTTTTTAAGTAAATTTTTAAGTGGTACGCACGCCTACCGACAATTAATTCATAAATTAATTTCTTGCACCATACTTTTATGAGCCTATAGTTATAACAATAATTACAATTTATAATTAATTGTCATCATTGTAAAGGCTCCCTTACACTTCACTTTAACCTTACTTCAACCTTAAGACAAAGCTTCCTCTGTATTGCTGTATCAACCAGTGGCGCAGGAACAAGGGGGGACAGGGAAAATTTGAGGTTCCTGCGCTACTGGTATCAACCATAAAATGAAGTTACACTCCAAAACTTTATTTCCGTTATTAAGGTAAAGTTAAAGTGACGTGTAAGTGAGCCTTAACACTTATCGTGTGCACTATGTTTTATGTGAAGGCATTTTAAACCTGGGGAAAAGTTTTTAGCAGATGTTTCTTCAGTGGTTTAGTGTTTTCAGAGGCAAGTTTGATTAAATATAGTTTAAGTTTGAAGCTGAAATTGCGCTTTATTCTTCTTAATTTAAACTATTATTATGTATTAAGTGCAGAGGAATATTGATTCGATACAACAGTAAAAATGATGCGTCCACGAAAAGGTTCACTTTTGCTTCACCTTTATAGATTTACCGTGACAGTAGGAACAAAACGACAGTGTGACACTTCACTATAAGGCTGCAGTAGCGAACTGGTAACGTTAAAATCAAAGTACATATTGTGTAAATCCGCATTCACTTAATTACATGTATTATGTACAACCAGTCGAATTTTATGCTTATGAACTCGTGGTATAGAAAGCGGAATAGATATAGTTAATAGCAGCATGTCAGTGCAGGACGACTGGTCATCGTACGAGACCAGACAGGCTAACTTTACAGCCTTTAGAGGCCGGCTGTAAGTTTTCAGTATACATCTGCCGCAAAATTTCTAATAAGAGACCCGGCTATCATTGCAAATTTTGACTTTTGTCCCTGGCCATCGTAATGCGTAGGCATAGAATTTGACCCAGCTAAACAAAGAGGCAGGTTATCGTTAGTGGCCGGCTCTTAGTATTAGTTTTACGGTAGGAACATTCTTCACAGAATTCTTGGTACAAATGTACTGTCAGGTTTCTTTGTTTTTTTAATAAAATGGTACTGTTACTACTTTGTATTCGATTTAAAAAATAGTACTGAATACGGACACCCCTGACCGCTGATTTGTCACCTTTTACACCATTATTTTCACCAGGGATAGTTAGCACTGTAAACATAATTTTTCTCAGAAATCAAACATGATGCCAATCCCATTTGCTAAGGTATTACTTGCCCAGTACAAAAAACTGGCCCATTGTATATTAATGATGTTTAATGTTGCGAAGATGTTATGGTAGCCCGTTGCTTTGAACTGGAATCGAGTCCCTCAAGCACTGCTTTCTTTACTACGAATACGAATGCATCTACTTACGTTACAGTGGCTCCCAATTGTGAGGTACCTACTATATGGAGCTGGAGGAGGAAGATTATATCCTGAAATAATTATTATATTCATTTTGGTCATATTTTTTAAGACAGTTAAGCATTAAAACGTTTCCTCTCTTTTTATGATATATGCTCACACACTCTTCATCGCAATGTCTAATAACACCACTACACTACACGTCGACTGCAAGCGTGGGTATTGTCTGTTTTTTATAAATGTGGACAATTTTGCATTTCGACTCCTCCCCCATGGATTCGAAATCAGTTCACGCTAACTGTAGCCGTCATGCCAATGAGTACCATGGCAACTAAATTTAATTTATGATGCCGTTTGCGATAATTGCGATCCACAAATTACAAATTGTTTGAATTTTTTAATTTCAAATCATGAATATTCTAGCAATTTTGCATGCTATACAGTAACGCAACCGAAATTGCTAGAATATCTATGATATAAGGGTTTTGAGGCTATAATGGTCAACTTAGATTTCTCCGACAAACTCCTATGCTTTAACGTAGGGCGTTACATGGTTATAATGATGTCTTGCTATAATGGTTATTTGCTGTGTAACGGTCACGAACTGCGTTCCCGTCAGCATTGAACACATTGACCTGAGCATATTTATAGCGGTCATGATCACTGTGTAATAACATTTCTACAAAAATGCTCCACCTATGTCCATTTTAGTATGCATTTCAATCCCCGCACATTTTATACAGATCGAAATAATGTAACTTAAATATCACTTAGTGACATCGTCACTTGCAATTGCAATGTGTCGTTATGAATCATAACTTTCTATGGTCTGTCAATTTTTATATTAAATAAGGCTATTTCGATGGTCAATTTTTATGGTGGTCAAATGACCTCTATAGCTATAATGGTCGTTATGCTATAATGGTCAAAAAATACCAGCCCCTGAAGAACCATTAAAGCGAGGTTTTACTGTAACTGTAATGGATTTTACTGGACGAACTGGGTAGAAATTATCCACGTATAATAATAGTAGGTACTAATAAAAAAAACTTCGGGTTCTTTGAACATTTTTTTCAATTTCCAATCGATTCTGTTCTTGGAAAGAACTTCAAAGTACCTACGTATGGTAAAGATTTAACATGTTAAGCAGTGAGGTAGACTCTTTTACATATGTACGTACATACATTCGTATTTCAATTTCCAATCGATTCTGTTCTTGGAAAGAACTTCAAAGCACCTACGTATGGTAAAGATTTAACATGTTAAGCAGTGAGGTAGACTCTTTTACATATGTACGTACATACATTCGTATTCAGGTTTCTAGCTGATATGGAGCGAATGTCCAAATTGTAAAATGTAAATAGAAATTTTAAACAAAATAAAAGTTGACACTGTCCTGCAACAACTATGGCCCCAAGCAATGATAACCGTTAAACTTAAAAAGAGCCCCGTCTGTCATGGTAATTACCTATTGACATTATCCCCGGCTATCGTAATGCATATGTGATTCGACCCGGCTAAACAAATAGGGAGGTTATCGTTAGCGGCCGTCTCTTATTAGAAGGTTTAAGGTATATACACTATATTTGTCGGTTAAGAATCAAATTGAGGCAATGCCTAAAATTAATTACACGAAATTGCCTCATTTTGCTTTTAGCAATTTTTGGGTTTGACTCATTTTGATTTTTAGCAGAAGATAAGCTGTTAAGGCATTATGCCATTGCACTTTCTAACATGTGTATGACTGTTATTACTAAAAATAAAAACATTTTTGCTAGAAGGTCAGTTTGTATAAGATTTTATTACTACTACTAGTGTAATTGCTTTAACTATTTAATTACGTAAATAAGGCGACAATCCCATTCGAAGTCATTTCACAAGAAGTCGAGTGAAGTTCAATGTTAATCTGTGAAATCTAAAACTATTTTACAAGCCCTGCATTGAATATTAAGTAGTACCCGCAAGCCACAACAATTAACTATATTTCAGCTCTTATTTCACTAAAACTATTTTCAAAGTGATTGTAATGAAATCATAATCCTGCTGTTTTTCAAACCGAAGGCTTTACATATAACTGCACTAGCCAACGTGGTCTTCATTACTGTTACTAGAATACTTTCCTGATATAGCTGAATTATATGTAGAAGGATGTTCAAATTCTTTCCGTTATGACAAAAGCTGCTTCAGCATATTTAAGTTACACAAGTGATAGTTATAGCGAGATATTGCTGAACTTAATCATCAATTATAAATGAACCACATATATAATGGCATTAATTTCAGTCCATTCATTGTATTTGTGCACTTAATATTTCATAAACATGCATGCCTGGTGAACTGAAGTACGCCAGTCTTAACATTTTGAGTTAAACATTATGTATGTAAAATTACGTACAAGAGCTACATACACACAGGGTATGTAGTACAACGGTTACATTTCCACACGATTGATTCAATTTTCTGAATGATAATAACTGTGGTTGGTGCGTATTACTTGAGATTGGATTATGCACTATGCACTACAGGAACGTAGTCATCTTAAGCTACAACGCTGACTTAGTACCTACACTATGGTAATGCATTGAAATATAAGTAGGTTTGACGCGCTTATTATGACCTAAAGATGCATCAAATATAATTACATATGCGAGTGAAGGTGCATTGTGAGTGACAGATTGATGAGGTAATAATAAGAGAACGGCAGAAATCTCGGGGATGCCTTTTTATTATTAAAGTGCATTAATACGACAAGCAGCATCAATGGGAAATAATTCTGCACAACAATATAATAAATTATTGATAGACGTAAACATCGGACGATTAGTTTAATGTGAGTGCATAAAAAAGATCGGCTTCGATTACAAAATGTTATTTCCCTCGATTGTAGGTGCTTCAATCGTGGTGCCTCATAGTGCTTTAATTCATACGCCCCTACACGCACGTGGCAGAAGCAATTGTGAGGTATAAAAGAGCAGAGAATTTGTCATTTCTTATCATTCAGAAACCTGAATGGCATAAATAATCAACATTCAATTGTGAACTTTGCGATTAAAATTCAAAAGCTGAAAAATTACCTGAGCGTCTATTACAGTTGTTTGATTGAGAATATATTTTACAGTTTCAAGATATCTCTGCATATAATATTCGGCACTATGGCTAAACCGGTAAGTACCAATTTATTAGCAGTATTAGCACGCATTTAATGGGGTACGACAAGAAATATTTTAGTTTTGTGTCTGGATCAGCGTTCTTCCGATTATCCGTGCACCCAAGCTACGATTGGTTAGGCGTGCTAGCTTAATTGATACTACGCAGAGATTTGTAATCCACCCTCCCTAATGTACCGAACTGGTAGGTCGGCAGTAATGGTGGCAAACGGACATTACACCGAAAACCAAGGTTTGTACGAGACTTACGATTAGTACTGGCTGCCTGAGTCAGATATTTTAAATTGACTATTTTTACAAGGTCAAACACGAAATAAGCGCAATATAAACCATAATTTAGTTCACTTCAGAAGCTAAAAAATCCATTCCAAAATCCATCCATCCTCAGTTTGACAAGGAACGGCTATTTCTGGTAGTAAAGACATACCGGTGCACTTGTACAGTGCTCTCTTCGGTAAATACTGTTCGGTTTGGCGACACATGTATGTATCATACAAAATAATAGGCTGCAAAAAGCGAGGAGCGACGATAACTTGTTTTAGTTTAGTTTAAGCACAATACTAATACAAGTATAGAAATTACAGGCGCTGATTTTCGGCGGTAGACACAACACCAACCACTGACCAAACCAATCATACCCCAACCCCACCTCAAATATAAAGACGACTTATTATGTTGAATGCAAAATTATGCCTTTATTTCTGATGACTTTTTTCTGGAAGGTCATGATGTTATTTGCTGTGCTCGGATTGACAATGGGCCAGCCACCGAACTACAACAGTCGTCAGCAACCATACACTCCTCAAACTGAAATTCTCCGCTATGACAATGTCAACAATGGTGACGGAAGTTACAACTACAACTACGAGACCGCAAATGGAATTTCTGCTCAAGAAAGTGGGTACTTAAAAAATCCCGGATCGGACAATGAAATTCAAACAGTTCAAGGATTTTATCAATACTACAGTCCTGAAGGACAGCTCATTCGAGTTCAATACACAGCTGACGAGAATGGGTTCCAACCGCAGGGCGAGCATTTGCCAACTCCTCCACCAATCCCAGAAGCTATTCAAAAAGCGTTGGCCATCATTTATGCCAATGCAGAGAAACAAAAACAAGCTGAAGCTTTCCGAGGTTAATACTTTCAGTTCTAAGGTACTAACCCGACGTCAATGATTGATGACCATGTTATAAAAACAATTTAAATTAAAAATCATTAAAAGTTGTCACACCAAAATAATTACATAAAACCAATAAAGGAAAAGGATCTGTAACTATTTTGTGTTATTTTATCGATAACACGATTAAGTAAATCCTTGAAACGCACGAGTAAGTACTATACAAATAGGGATAATGATGCAAAAAGGGCCGAGTAAACCCAGATGCAAATTAAGCGAGTGCATACATATGATTAAGAAGCAATGTACGATAATTATATTCACTTGTGAATAAACGGGTAGTGAAGCACCCAGAAAACTTAAAAAGCAAAGCAAGGCATGCATAATTATCTAAGCTTTTAGCCAAGTAGGTACATGCTCCAAGAAATTTTGGACAGGTTCCGTTTATCTCTTGCCCTCAATGGGTGTGCTTCATTTTACTTCGTAATCGACAAATACACTCAATAAATGGCGTATTTTCCTGTTTTGTTCAAAAGAAGTCGTTGATTTTACTTTCCACAGAGGGAAAGTCTTCAGCTATCAATTGAAAATCATGAAAACAATTTATTTTTGTCAAAACCTAATAATGGCAATTACCAAATTCAAATCGCAATAACCCGAACATCTAAAGCGTATGAAACGTTAAAACAAAGGGGAATACCCAAATCCCATTCACTTTTCAGTTTCAATTTTATTTGTGTGCAAGTCTTTGAAACTCTTCACTTTGTTGATTTTTCAATTTTTTTCCTCTCGTTTAAGTTTCCACAGTTTCCATGGAAAACTGAATTGAAAAATTGAAATTGAAAAGTGAATGGGATTCGGGTATTCCCCTATTATGCCCAAAAACTGAAAACGGTAATTTCAATTTTTTATAAATAATTTTATGATAGATATTATTAATGTTTAACACATCAATCATTTTACACTGGGATTTATTATTGTTTCTTTAACATTACATATGATGAATCTATTTTTCTCCACTACAAAGTTCAGTTTTCATTACTCTTCGACACCATAAATAACACGGCAAGATTGTCAATACACATATAAACCCACTTACGTTTTATGAAGGCGACATACGCAAACGAATTAGATTGAATTTTTATTTTTAGCCAAAATTCGTATATGCCTAAAACGTATACCTACGACATACATGCCAAAATAACATCAGCATATTTATGCATATAAAAAAAATAAGATGACAAATAACTTTCAGTTAGCCTTTGAAAGTTATCTGTGCAAAAATGTGTCTTATACGTATCATGCATGTAGCACCACACTGCTTCTTCAAGCGATGTAACTATGGCAATTCCTTCGAAAAGGAAAATCTCAGGATTACAAAAATGGTATTAAATCGGATGGCTGGGCAACTCCTCTTCCTTCTGAAATATATGAGAAAGTGAAGCAAGATGAAAAAACTGTATTTATAGGTATTTTTAAACCGATTCCCAGTAACATTTTCCCAGTAATCATGTTGTCATCACGTCTAATAAATGGTCCCACGGATTCAATCATGTTGTGTGCAAACCTGCCCATAATACTATTTTGTAAATAAAGTTCTGGGGTTGTAGGAACCTTTTTCGCATGAAAGCAGAACATAGTTTGCTATTTTGCATTTACCTGATCTTCATCTGTTAAATACAGGCATATCCTATCTACGCCTGGTCTATCGTTGTCTTGTCCTATTCCGTCATATATTTCTTCGGGGTCTTTAGCAGCCGTATTTACGGATTCCGACTCAGAGGACAAAGGTTCGATATTGTCGCTACTGATGCATTCCCGGACGGAGATGTCCCTTCTTCTTTGACTTGTTAAATCATTAACATGACTCAACATCGACCGATATGGCCTACGAATAAACATAGTCATCTTTGTTATTGGATGCCGTTAAGGTTTCACTTGCTTTTAAAAATAATGACACCTGGGTGAAGTGCGTTAAACATTACTAATATTTTTAAAGTATTTGAAGATAAGACAGGCTCAATTTTACCTAATAATTATTTCACGCCTATATAATCAGTTCAAAGCATCAAAACTTAACATCTTTTTTGTTGCCTTAATTGAGATGTTAAATTCTGCACTTACATACGTCGGCATTATTTGGGTTATATCACACCTCTTGACTAAGTTATCTTAAGTATGTATTTTTTATTTGACCAAACCAAGGTTCATTTGCCGAAATATAGCAGTTGCTATTAATCTTATTTTACGTTATCTTCAAAATCGTATTCCAACATTTCAGAAAAAACACTAGTCGAATCCGTTGCTACGGTTACCGCTTTTCAATAATATTGTGCACACAAGCAGACACTACAAATAATAGTAAGCTAATACCAGGTTGCATTAACCAAATGATTCAGTAACTTCTTTGTAATTATTCAGAATGGATGGCTGCGGCTGCACAGATCATATACCTAGGTCGCAAAACATTGGTTGGGTTAGGTTACGTACCTAACTAACATAGGTATCTACATCGGGACTTTATTTCTGCTCCACAATGCCCCAGAAAGTAGTGGGACTATGTACACTACGAGTATAGATACCGTAAAACCTCTAGTTATAGTCTGCCTCTAAAAACAGCCGATCCTTAATTTTAGCCGGGTCAAATCCTATATTTAAGCAGTAGTCATATATCAGCATAGAAAGTAAATATTTCCATTGGTAGCACGGTATATGCATAATATGAAATTTTACGGTATTTATGCAGTTCCTCGCAAAGAGTGAAGACCAATCTAAAAGCAGCTCAACTGGAGAAAAGGATTTGCAAGCCTTGCTAGAATTACCTAGGTACATTAATATAAATACATATTAAGTAACTAATATAGGAAATAATTATACTTTAAAAAATCGAAAATAAAAGTCATTAATTTGCAAGGTTGTACTTGTTATTCATTTAGTTATGGAGTATAATGATGTTTTCCAGATTGGTTGGTACTAACTGTTAAGATAACTTATAAGTATAACTATAGTTTCACTTAATTTTGTATATTTTATGGACCTTTGTTGTGTCTGTAAACCAGAATAAATAATAATAACAAATGAAGGTGGAAATGTCACGTTGAAACTATTTACAAGAAAGCCAACAGCAAAATTTACATGCTTAGTCGTTTACGCCAATTTAACTTGAAAATTAATAAATTATATGCTGATTACAAAACTTACCGTAAAAACTCTAATTATAGCCTGCCTCCAAAGATAGCCTGGCTCTAAAGGTAGCCGGGGCAATCATGCAACTGAGTGTTAAGATAGCCGGCCTCTAAATATAGCCGGTCTCTAAAGATAGCCTGAGTCAAATATTTCGTCAGTATGATCGATGTTCGGCAGCTGCTCACTATACCATGTTATTTCAAATATAAATCAGCCCTGTATTAGACTTTAGAAGCATCAAGAGAATAAATAAATAATGAAGAATGTGAGTTCAGTGATCATGCATTAAATGAACCCCGCACCTGCAGCGTGTCACTATTATTAGTTGTATTTTGACAAGCAAAGTTGTACTGTTTTTAAGGGTAACTTATTACCAGGAGTAAGAAATATATTTGTTATTACTTATTATAATTAGTAAATATGATGCATAAGATAATATAATACCACATTCGGCGTTTAAAGTATAAGAATAAAACATCATTTATGCTGAAATGTAATTAGCATAAATAAACTTTGAATAGTAATACGTACCATTTGTCAAATAAAATTCTTTCTCTTTTGTGAGCTCAGCAATTAGTGTATATAATTATAACACCGACAAATGGAAAATAAAGCCATGAAACAGAACACAATTTAAACATTTTAACGGTAAACACAAGGCTTAAGTTAGTATTCGACTCGAACTTTGATACAAACGAGTGAATTTTCATAAGCATATTTTTAAAGTTAGGGTATCCGGAATATTGGCCG
>JAAXYX010002935.1:0-15812 GCA_036851915.1 Ptenothrix huangshanensis | reverse complement strand
TAACTTTTCATATTAAACTCTATTTATATTTTTCGATTAATTACTCTCACATGTTTTTTGCAAAAGTTGCAAAGAATATTGTTTAAAAAATTCTAAGACACTGCCGGGTTCAAATAATGCGATTCCAAATTATCTGACTTCAGTATTCTTTTCGGAAACCAATATGCTACAGATAATTATTTGAGTCGTGAATTATAGTTTTGATGAGTGGAACTAAAAGATTTTATGTAGAACAAAATCTAAGCTTGCTAAGTTTAAGGGTTTCAAGTGTACAATTAAACTGCACTCGCTGATGATGAAGAAGTCGACACCCTCCTCGGTCCTCTTGTCCCCGTAGATGACGGTTCCGATCGGAGCCACGGACACGGAGTCGATGAGGATCGAGAAGTCCTCCTTCGTGATGTAGAAGCCGCTTTTATTCGGAGTCCACAGGATGTAGTTGGACGTCTGCTTGATATAAACGAACTTGGAGAACTTCTTTGACGGTGGCTTCAGCGGAGGCAGCGCCTTCCCCGCCCAATCGTAGCGCTGGATCTCACCCAATTTGTTCACCAGCAGATACTCCTGCGCAAACCAAACCAACTTTTTTCATAAGGTTAAGGTCACTAACTTAATGTTAATGTTCAAGTTAGCCGTTACCGGAAACTACAATTTAATTCATTTTTGAAAATGGCTGCAACAGTTCATAAAAGCTTAAACTGTAGAAATAGGGCCTTTTTGTGGCCTCCGTTTTTATTTTGAGATTTTAAAGAGTCGTTGGCAAATATTGAGGTTCCAAAAACTTGAAAAATGCGGGAAAATTGAACAACGCGGGAAAATTGAAAAATGCGGGAAAATTGAAAAATGCGGGAAAATTAAATGTGGAAGATTAAAAAATAAAAAAGGCGAAAAAATTGACACGCTGAGGTTGGCATCTGACCTGAGTGTTGTGATTGCAAAGAAGATCGACGGTTCCGTAGACGCCGGTGATGGTGGCTCCTTGGGAAATGCCGTGGGTGAGTCTTTTGTCTTCGACGTGACCGACGCCATAGTTGACGGCCGCATCCTGCTCGTCCATTATGGCCAGCGTGGCTTCCAGACTCTTCCTGAGCGCGTCGAAGGTTCGGGTGTAGTTGTCGTAGAAGCGAACGATGAGGTCCATGACCCGGGGTCGCACAGGTTCGGTGTCGGCTTCGCTGACATTCGCTTGTGCACCGGCACTGCCATCAGCCGTAAGCTCCGTAATCGCTCTACTTACCTTCGCCTTGCAGGCATTTCGCAGCTTAGATCTCGACGACGTCGCCATCTTTCCTTCTGTCGTTTCTCTCTACCTCATCACTCAGCCAAAAAACAAACTGAAACCCACACGCAAACCACCAAATCAAAATCCAACTTCAGGTCAAAACCAAGACGTAACTACAACCAGGCCACGTAACGTATGCGTAGGCCTACAAAGGATTTTTAAAAATACACTACGAACTTTATCATTTACACAAAAACGACGCTGTTTTTTTAATTTACAAGAAAACGACGCCGCTTTTTTTAATTAACACAAAAATGACGCCGTTTTTTTTTATTTACAAGAAAACGACGCAGTGTTTTTTAAATTTACACGGAAAGGCGCACTTTTTTTTTACAATTTGCACTAGATAGGATACAGTTTTTTTTAAATACAATGAATTATGAGATCAAGTTTGTTCCATACCTACACGAAAAAATCCTGCAGACGCTTTTGGTCAAACCAACACCATATGGAGGTGGAATGAAATTGCCTTCACGACAACTCCTTTCCTATTCCTTCTTGTCTAGGATCTCCAGTTTCTACACTTTCACTTTGCTCCAAGCTACAACTATTATTTGCAATTTGCAATAAACAGCAGCAAGGATCATTTAAAAGTCCACAGCCTCCCGTTTCTCGGATCTGCCAAATCCCCTCTCACAGCTTTCAAATAACGTACTTCCCTGAAACGTTGACCATTTAATAGACTATTGTGTATAAACAAATTTCGAAACCTTTATTCTGTTTTTGTGGGATTCATGTCTGGATTTATTATACCCTTGTTCAACGAGAAATAGTGGGAATTGGGAATCAAGAATCCCGAAAAAATTTCCCACCATGTCCGACAGTACAATCGATTATGGCCACTATAATCTACAGTAAACAAAATGAGCTAAAAAATTGGAGGACAGGTCGAGGTCGTTGGTCGTTCGAATTGTAGCTCGAAAAAATAAAGTAAAGGGAAAACAATTTAAAGTCGATTGTTGATTTGAAATGATGCCCCCAGGACCATTTCCATGTTAAAGAAAAATAATAATGTTTCATTTCATGAACGCATGTATGATATATGGGTAATATGCATCCTGATATCAACGCTATATGTAGGCCCAAAAAGGTACAAGTAGTCAGTTCATTTGTAGCAAGTGGAACAAATCACTGACACTGAATTATTGAAAAAATTTCAAACCATTTTTGGGTTTTCGTCGCCGGTTAGAGTTAGGGATGATGTTGCTAAAAAAAGTTGTACATACGTTCAAATGAGTAATTTAGACATTTCCGTTTTCAGGGGCGTACCCGGGACTCAATTTCGTGGGGTGCTGTGCAATGTTAAAACGAATCTGTACAAGTTAAAAATTGTTGAAGTCTAATTTTTGAAGTAAAAATGTTTTACACTTTTTTAATACGTTTAATTGTTTCAATAAATGCTTTCTGATTTTATTTCAATTTACAGTTTTTGAAAAGTGAATTTTTTCCAATGAAAACTTGTTTAGAAGGTCTAATTTTCTCAGTTAACGCTTTTTGAAAAAGTGTCATTTTTTAAATTAGCACGTTTTGAAAAGGTCCCATTTTTCCAGTTTATAGTTTTTGAAAAAGTACAATTTTTCCAATGAATACTTTTTGAAAAAGTCTCATTGTTTCAATTAAAGATTTTTGAATAGGTGTCATTTTTTCAATTAACAAGTTTTGAAAAGGTCATATTTTTCTTTTCCGATTAACACGTTTTTAAAAAGTATAGTTTACCCAATTTCAACTTTTTAAAAGGGTCGATTTTTTCTTATTACAACTTTTTGAAGGGGCGTAATTTTTTCAAGTTGCACTTTTTAAAAAAGTATATTATTTCCAGCTAAAATCTCTGGAAAAAAGTAATTTTCCCTAATTAAAACTTTTTAAAAAGTGTGTCTTGTCCGAAATTTCGGGGGTGCTTCAGCACCCAAGCACCCACCCCAGGTACGCCACTGTTCATTTTTAAGCCTGATTGGAATCGCACGTGGGATCTGTCATTTTCTGGTTTTCCCTTTTCTTTAAAAAACGTCATAAGGATCTTGGGATTCCAAAAATATTATTTTGTTTTTGCTTCTCTTTTATTGTTAATAACTAGTCACGTTCATTTTAGTAAGTTGTTACAAAATTCACTTGTGTAATAAAAAATCGCATAACCTCTTTTTGTTCACTTAATTACTTACAAACTTACAACTAACTTAAGGTAATATGGATTCAAACAGTGGACTCTGGAAAACACCAGCAGGATCCAATCCTTTCAATTTATTTGCTGCGCCACTCCAATCTGCAAATAAAGGCGGGATATTTTGAAAGAAACTTTGGTTAGACCAAGCTCCTCTCAAGTCTTGCTTTTCACGACACTTTGGGTTGATGATGTGACTAATGAATTGAAATCTACTGTCACTGTCAGCATCAGCACCATCATTCATTTCTGACTTTGACTTGGACTCTTGCTGTGGCTTAACAAAAGCCCACCTTTTGGACCATTCTGGTCGTACAAGTGGTCGACCTTCTTTCCCATCAAACACATGGTACAACCTTGACTGAATGTCGAACATAAATTCATTAACGTGATTGGTCTTAGACAAGGTAGTAATGTCCATCCAGAGACAAATATTGTAATCTGGCCTCGAAGGCATTGGACTACAGGGAGAGAAGGAAGGGGCTACAGATCCTCCATCATCACTTTCATCTAAAGAGGTTACCCTAAACTCTATGGGTCCATTCAATGGATATTTCCCATTCTTCAAATAAGTAAATATGAGTCCGTTAACAATTTCAAAAGTTAGTGACACTGTTTCTTGAATAGTTGAATAAGTTGTGAGGATAGCGAAGCTATTAACAGACACGCGAAGCGTCGATGGTTTGACAAAGTAAAGCACATTCTTCGAAAGACCCCACAAATCCTCGGCGAAAAAGAGTTTCAAAGCTAATTTTGCAAAGTCAGCTAGAAGTCTATTGGATAATACGGTAATGGGGGAATTTCCTTCAAGTAGTGTCCCAAGGATGCTGGTGAGAAAATCTGGAAAATTCTCTTCGAACTTGTAATTGTAAGGTTTGTCAGTGAATCTCGAAGAAGCTGGTTCTTCCAGTGCAATTTCCCATATCCGGACCCAGGCAGTATCAGCAAACGGGTAGAAGAGTACGTCCAATCTGCAACAACGATGTAGAAGACTAGCGAACGAATTTTCCACAGGTTTGCCGTTTGGTCGAGCAAAAATGGTTTTGATTGGAATATCAGTTAGGCTCAAACATCTCAGATGTTCATCCTTCCCAAGTTTCAAAGTTACTTCGGTGATGAAACATCTTCCTAAGCATGTCAAAAGGGGGGCGATGGTAGGATCCGAACGGTCAAATGACCAGATTTCATACATACCACTAGTGTTATTCCATACAACTGCTTTCAAAGCAAGAATGCTGTTACTTATACTACCGCTTAATTTACTGTCTATCGAATTTGTTTCTGTGTTTTTGCAATGTTTCTCATTGACGAAGGATCCATGAGTTCCGGTGGCAACGGCACCGCCCATCGTCACATACCCCATGGCAGGAAGGGAGGGGATTCCATATCCATATTTTTCAATTAAGGCTGACACATCGTTTAAAGTGGCCCCTGCTTCAACTATAGCTGAATAGTTGTCCAAGACTGTAATTCTTTTCAAATACTTTTGAGTAGCTACGAGAATGACATTCTGAATTTTGTTAACTCTGCAGGATAACGATGATGATGGTGATGATGATGATGATGATAAATTAACTATTGTCATTGGAGACCAGCTAAATCGACCCCCGGCTGCACGAAGTTTGTACTTCTTCTTGTAGGCCCAGTTGGCAAGAGTTGCTACTTCCTTAGTAGTTTTGGGGGAGAATACCCAAATGTTTTCAAAGCAGAAATCCTTCGACCAATTTTCGTAACTTGTGCAGTTCAACTCTGACCCATCGAGTTCTTTTGGTAAGTCTGGGCGAGAAGAACATTCGGGGTCGCAGGAGCAGTCACAATCAGCGTTTACTAATAAACATATTAGGTGCAATAAATCGCAATCATAAATTGAATCAAGTTTCTCTGAAAGTTCATTTTTGAAAATTATACGTACTTTGGGAAAATGGGGGGTTATAAATCAAACCTGAGTGAGTAGAAAAGACTGCCAGCGTAATAGTGATGAACGTTAGGGTTTTCATGTGGATCATTTTTGCCAATCGCAACAATGCATTTACACATGACAGGAAATCAGTAACCGACTATTTAAGTTCAACATTAATAATATTCTCGCGTCATCATCATTGAATTGCTAGTACTTTTTAGATTTAGTTTAACTTGATCGTAAATACCGATTGTAAATTATAATAATTATTAATGATTTTGATGCAATGCTGAGAAGGAAGCAAAGTTACGTGTTTCAGCAATACTAAGATTTAAAATAGATTTTAATAAAGCTAAAATATAATTACTACTGGGACTTCACAAGTAAGATCGGCAAATCTTTTCTTACCGACCGACTTAGCGATCTGTATTCCGAATGGTTAAACCAACTCAATTTTCCTAACATGGAATAGGTGAAAAATTAAAGCTAATTTTCTAAGCGCGTATGTAGTAATTACGAACAGGATAGGCTCAAACCCTCAACCACGTAAAGCTCACAAGTGCAAGTCAGCGAAAGACCAGTAATTTCATCAACTACGGTATGCATACCCCGAGCCCGAGCTGGCTTAAAACCTTAAAAACAACCTTACCTAGCAAATTATGCATCTCGTTTGCATCCGACAAACTTCATTAGATCTTTTTGATACTATTATGTTAATGATGAAGATAAACTGGACTGGACTACTAATGACTAACAAATACAAAAAATAGGTGAATGACTAACTGACGTACTTAACTAATTACTGGGAGAAGAAAGGTTGGTTTGGCTTAGCCATTTTAATTTTAGATCGTAAACTTTTTATAATTAGCTCCTTACTAGCTTATTTAAATAGGTACTGAAGACAGTTCAAGGTTCATGATTGTCGACGCAAGTTTTTCAATCTTGGTCCTTCTGCCTGCACATTTTCCCTCAGTAATCAAAATAATTTCGCTTAACACCTAGATCTCTTCGACGTCATTTATAATTACTTTTATGGGTGAATGCAAATGCGGATATCAATGCTATAAAGAGTGCGTACATTCTAATTGCTTGTAATTGTAATAAAATAACAACAACGTAACAACCAGTGTTTAATATCCACCAAAGTGTATAATTCTATAAAACACATGTAATCCTTAATTATTTAACTTGATAAATTAGCATTCATATTTCCTTACATAATAAATTACTCGAATGAATTGTTAGCTGTATCTCCTTTGATCCCTAAGAAACAAGAATAAGGCACTATTCTAAAATTACTTGTAAATATTGAAACGCTAAAGTGTTCATAGAACATACGAAAATAACAGAACAAAACCAAATATAATAAATTAATACCTACTATAATAATACTATATTGTATGTGACAAACGGGCGACCTCCACATTGTAAAAATATTTTTAAATTATTTATCAAAATGATTAAAACACCGCTAGATTTAAACCGTAGAAGTACCAGCCTCATTACCAGCCAATGTAATGTAATCATGGAAGATGAGAATTTCATTTTGTAATATTCTAGGTTTCTATTCTTTACAAAATTTCTACAGACTAAAATCATTTTATTTACAAGCCAAACTTCGATTGAAATCCCGCAATGGTAACTTTTACGAACACACTGACTTTTTGCCTTGCTTTAATTTTTTATCACAGATCATGGAATGAGGTAGATAACACAACTGGAACCGGTAGCGGAGCCGGCTTCCAAGTCAAGTCAAGCCAATCACGTTTATCACACAAGGGTGAGCAAAAAATCCCGAGCTTCTATCAGTTCCTGTGACTTCTTTGTTAACTCCTCCAAGACTTCGGAGGACTTGTCTGGACTTTTGTCTTTGAGAGTAAAAAAGAGATAGTTGAATGAATTCGAAATCTAATTGTTCCAGATTTTAGAATCATTTTTTATTAGTAGGCCAAGTGTCAAATTTAATTATTTGTACCTGGATGATACTGTCGAATATGCAGTCTAAACGCTTCAGTGATTTCTTCCCGACTTGCCGAACTACTAACTCCCAACAGATCTCTGCACCTGAGTTCCTTCCTCGAAGAATCCGGTTCCGACCAGTCCCTTTCTCTCCAACTGTTATCGTACTTAAAAATAAACAAAAAATAAAATTAAACTCCACATAATAAGGAATTATATGGGATACAGTAAAATCTTAGGGAGAAAAATTTCACTAATTTCAGTTACCCGATGTTCATTCCACTGACTAGAAAATCTGCTGCTTCCAGGTTGATCCTCTGAATCCTAATCATTATTACATAGTGAAACCAAGCACAGAAAATAGTTATTCTCTAACCTGAAACTTGTATTTTTATTATACTTCATGATTCATGCCACAATTTGTCTTTACTTACCCTCGTTGGACAGATGTTGAGTAAAATGATAGGACTTGAGATCAAAAAGATCAAAATCATGTACGCGAACAGTTTAGGAAAATTGTCAACATCCGTAGCTTCGCGAATGTTTCTGGAGTATCGGGTCCAACTCCGAACGATAACATTAATCATGTCGACAAGTTTCTGTTGTGAAGCAGAAATGAAATCCCACTCTGGATTCAGTTTTACATTGTACCTAGATTTGACAAATAACGAAAGATATAATAATATCAACACTTCTATTAGCTATATTAGATTATATTCTAATACCATTTTTATGAAATATACCTTGTGGATACTAGTAACAAAGTATGAAAACCAAAAAATAGTTTCAATCACCTTTTAGGATACGCATATCTGTCCTTGATAAGATGCCCATCTGAATTGCTTATGAAAGACACATTGATAACAAATTTGGAGTAATCCAAATAGTACTGAGACCAATTTTTGAGAATAGAATTCATATGATGTGAACTGGTGTGAATGATGATTGCTGCGAATCCTGCAAGTTGTGCATTTTGAATCTTCTTCCTCGTTTCACACGAAGTATCATCAGCCAAAAGAATCCAGTTAGGCTCGACGGATGAAGACGAGTCTTCGTCATTGATTGCATTTTTCGATTGCAAGTTTGATCTCGAAGGCATAGCTACATGGTACAATTCTGTGGACGGTTTTCTTAGATTTCTTGTACACGCATCGGATGGCTCAGAGTAAACTATGAAAGTCTTCAAAGGTTCAAAATGCAATAAATTATTAGCAGCAACTAATTTTTAATGGTAATAATCGCTAATAATATTACTTTATATCTCTAAAGGTTCTATGTTCTATACCTTTGAGTATAATTGCCTATGATCACGATTACGACTGCGATCGCCGCTTCCAAAATTCTTCGAGCCAACTCTTTCCTTGCCTCTGTTATTGCTATTAGGATTGTTTCCTGAAGAACTTGGAAAATGAATGATGGAGATATTCTTCACAATTTCAGTATTCCATGTTTTCGTCAACTGGAGATGAGCCGGGGCGTAGAACAGTTGAGAAAATGAGATGAACAACTCCCTGATTTCGCCCATAAACCATGGCTCAAATACATGACTATTTTCTGGATGACTGCTATTACTGTCAGCAGTATTAAAGAGGAACAATATTGTCACAACTATTAAAATTATGGATAAAAACCACACTAACTTCAGCCACCATTTGGGGTAGCTTTGATTTTGGTACGACCATAAACTTGTTAATAGCAATTTAAATGTCATTTTTCAACTTTCAAGGGAAAATTAAACTTTCTGCTTCGGAAAACAAAAGCATTTACTTTTGACTTTGATTTACTTCGGTTCCAGCTTTTATTGGTGATGATTGTAGAACTCAGTACAGGTTCAGATTGGTTCGGTGGACGGGGCAGGGTCAGGGTGTCCAGTCGACAGTCGATGTCAGATGTCATTGATTTATCATCGTGCACTAATTAATTACACGACACACACAGAGATATGACAAATACTAGTCAAATTTCGTTCGCGTGTGTCAACCCCGACTGACTCTATGTTCCAGTCTAATGCATCTCCTGTACACCAGAAAATTGCAACAGTCATTGCAAACGTTTCTAGGGCATGAAAAAACGAACAAAATTTTGAAGACATGCCTACTCGTTATTATGGAAACCGGGAAACCGTAACATCAATGAAAGTGAATGTGAAAAAAAATAAATGAAAAGCTCAAAAAAAACTATAAGATATATGAAACACAAAATTGGTTTAAATAACACCTAAACAAAGTTAATGAATCAATCAAACACTGTAAATGCTGGGTTATGTTATGGGATATGTGACTTATGACATGACCCATTTATATTTATGCCTACACATAAAAAGCATAATGGAGCCTATAAAGAGCAAAAAATAGTATGTCGGTTGAATTTGAGACAGAAACAACATTAATCTACATTAAAGAAAAGTTTATTCTGGTACAGGTACGAAAATACATAATGAAGGCCACACCAAGCAAGAACATATTATTAGTTGTTACATTTAGCAATAATAACTAATTGAAATAATAAATATAACTATAATTAATCAGGGCTAGGGAACTATGAATTACAAAAGTCAATCAACTGAAATCTGCTGCTATAAAACTGAATTTAAAATCTGACGAGAAAGGGTTTTGTATTAATTAATTGACATGCGTTTTAGATGCATTCACACAATTTGTAGTACAGGCTCATTCTATTTGACTGCTTCTTTCGACCTGAACAAGATTGATTGCTTTCTCAGCTCAATTTGGAGTTTGAGCTCTTCCACTTGCAACTGTTTCTGTATCGTTTTCTCCTTCTCAATTTCCAGAGTGACTTTTGCCAGCTCAATTTGTTCACTAGATCTTCCTTCCCTCTGCTGAGCATGCAGTTCATGCTTGACAAGTTCCAGTTCATAGGATTTTTGAATCATCGTTTCCCGCATTCTCATTGATTGTGGGAGGCAGTAGGATTCATCTTCTTGGGCTAGTGGCTCGCAACCAAAGACATTAAGCGGATCCTTTGCTACAGATAACTTGGGGTCACCTTCGTGACGAACACGTTTAGGGTTGCCTTGATTTTGACATTGAAATTGACCTTTACCAAGACATTCTCGTTTCCCGTTTGCATTTTCAATTGGATTGCCAGGATTAATTTGCGTAGATGGCTTGCGTGTATTATTATCTAATTCCTGGGAGAAACTCTCAGCATGGTCTGTAATTGACCTGGTATTACTATTATAATCATTCAAATTAACAGTTTCAGTTGCAGGAGATTCTTCAAATTCCTGTAAAAAGTAGTTAAAATGATGTAGGACATTATCGTCGTCATTGTCATTGTCGCTGTCATTGTCGTTCTCATTGTCACTCTCGTTCTCCTCGCTTTCTTCAGCATTCGGTGGCCGTAATGGCTCGGCTGCACCTGGCTCCATCTTCACGTCCATCACACATCGTACCCGGCTTTTTACCTTCATATTCATGTCCCACAGCTCCAAGCACAAATCGTAGTAAGGACACATTCGATTCAGTTTCGCTGTAAATTATATAGGTACATTAATCAATAAATAATCAAGGCTGGCAATTTTTGACTCCCTTCTGATAGTTTGTGAGAAGTATGAACAAAATTAAAGACATTATAATAGTGATTAGTTCTCGTGCTTGAATTCAAGTAACCTTTAAAAGACATGGACCCTTCTTCTCTCAAAACCCCCTGCCCGGCCTCATTACACCATTTGACTGCAGCGATGAATTTCTTTTTCAGATGATGCAGCTTTGCCTGCAACTTGGGCACTGTCGCATTCGGAGGGAAGTTGCACTCCCGCAAGAGCTTTTGATAAAAATGGGTGGCTGTCGGTTTCTGCGAAGTAATTATTAATTATAGAATAAAATATTTGTTTGTACGTAATATTTATTTATAGATCCTGTTTATAACTATCTGCCTTGCTATATCGTTCGAATTGGATACCTCTATTGCTCCATATTGCCTCAGTGAGGCACTCATGTAATGAAGAATTGTTTTAATTTCGTTCTCAGTCCACTTGCGCTGTGTCTTATACACGTAAAGTTCAGGGTTCTTAGTTTCTTGGAACTGCATTTTGCCTTTGTCCCACTTCTGATTCCCAATTAGATTAGATTTAAGGAATTCTAAACTTAATGCGCGTAAAAATTTGAATTAAGATTCGGAATACGATTTTCTTGATGATGAAACGATGATTATGCTCTTCCTATCTTGATCTTGACTGACCCTGACCTGCCCTGTCGAACGCAACGTAAAACGCAACACTGATCGTTATGAATTTGTGAAATTGTATGTGACGGTGACGTGATTAAATATGAGGAATTTGTCATTATGAATTTATGATCGATTTCTCGTAAAGTGATTTGCTGCCATCAAAATTTTTATTGACTTACATTTTTTACAAACTTTTCACTTTTCAAATCTCCATGGTACAGGGACGTGAAAGGATGAAAGTGAAATGTGAAAAGCTTGGGTTGCATCGCTATTAGATTAAAAATTAAAATTGCATTTTCCAAAATCTTTGTGAAGCTGTTGGCTGTTGGCTGTTTGGTCAGTTTCATATTAGTTCCATAATAAATAAATAAAGTATATGTAAATTAATGTAATGGCTACCGATATTACCATTACACATACGCTACAGTTTCTCGGCGTCAGTAATCCTTGCTTTATTGATTGTGACACGATTTTTCAATATTAATAGCATCCCAAATAATTACATAATTTCCACCCAACGAAAAGGTATTTGATTAGGTACTTTGTGTGAATAGATCTGATTGTAGAATAAATAGAGACCGTTTAACAGTAGCATTAACACCCCTATTAACTTGTGAAGAGTACCTAATTACATGCACATTAAATAATTTAATATCAGACTAGTGTAGTCACTGCAATGGTGATTGTGATAGTAAATTAGCAGCCGTTTCTGTTGACTTGATTTACTCCACAGTGCCACCGATTTTATCAGTTGGTAAAGGGCATTGAGTAGCGGTGGACGAGGTGATAGTAATTGTCCCACTCGTATTCACAACAACTTCCTGTCCCACGGATCGGAAGGGACCACGAACCTGAGCCCCATTAACCACATAGGATATTACCAATGGATGGTCCTCGGAAGGAGAAACCATGATGAAGGATGCCTCATTGTCAGGATTATTCTTCACCACCACATCAAATACGTTGCCCAAATACTTTATTCCTAAAGTTTGACATTTCAAACACAAATACAAATATTGACTACATATTAGTATCAAATTCAATGTGTTCATCTCTCTTCTTATCTTACAAAATAGCTAGATAAACCATAATTAATTACCTCTAAGATTGAGACCAGTGGTTCCAGGCAAAAGTCTTGGGTGCTGGAACTCAATCCTCTCAGGGAACAAGCGAAGTCCACCATAACCACTAACAACCTCCTGAAGAAAACCGCCCATTCCAGTGATGAAATTGATAGCACCAAAATCCGGAGCACGGGCCTCAGTCCATACTTTGAAAGGCTCTCTCATATAAGGTTGGTAGCTCTTACTGAACATCCCAGCCGCCTTGTCCAACTCGTTGAGTTCAAGAAATCCTACAGTGTGCATGGCCCAGGTCATCGCAGGTCCATTTTCACGGGTCAGTTGCTCGTACAGCAAAAGGTCATTTTTCCTGGTGGTCGCATTCATAGGGTAGAGTAAGGGGAAGCCGAGGAGAACCACATCGGCCTGTTTAATCGTCATCCATGGAGCGTAGCCCTCAAATTCTGGATGGAAGTCGTAGGTTTCGTCGTAAAGGAATGTTAAGGCCTTTGCAATCTTAACCCATTCTGCTGGAACTTCGTCCATTGAGTCGCCGCAGAGACACTTGGCATATCTTTATCGGAATTATGCAGAAAAAAAATTAAATATCTAACTCGCATACCTATTTAATCAACCATATTGTAGTTTATAATCGATACTTACTCAGCAAAGAAGATCGAATATCCAGCCACAACATTTGTATAAACGGAATTATTGACATCGTGATGGTCTTCATCTGGTGGCATAACACCTGTGTGCATTTAAACGATGATTTTGTTTGATTAAGTTCATCCGCAATGTCTGTCAATTGACATCCTACTTTTGTAATTTGTATTAACTAACCATTAATATCGAACTGTTTGCTATCAGCATCATACGAAGCTCTAGAGGCCCAAAATTCAGCAATGTCTCGAATCATCCCACAACCATTAGTGGCATAATTGCCATTACTAATAGTCTTGAGCCAAGTTTCATCCCGAGTGGCTGAAATATACTGTCGAATAGCAAAGGCTACATCCCCTGTATTATGAATTTGGAAATCCCTCGTTTCGGGACAACAGTCAGGTGTGACTTCTCTCCCAGTAAAACCGCTTTCCCATGGGAAACGTGATCCCTTATATCCCGTTTCAATTGCTCTGTCTCTCGCAGCTGGGAGGGCGTGAAGACGATAGTTCAATATTTGCTTGGCCAGTTCAGGATAGAAGTAGAGAATTGTGGGATACATCCAGGTCTCTGTATCCCAGAAAGAGTGACCTTGATAGTCAGCCAAGTAGTCTCCGTAAGCTAGACCGCCAGGGCTTAAACCATAGAATTGACCCACAGGGGAATTTGTTTCGCCAGCCACAGGCAAGGAATTAAGAAGGTAGTACAAGCACCCGTACAGGATTTTGGCCAATTCCAAATTTCCTTCGACTTCAATTCGGCCACTATTCCACACTTTTTCCCAGGAGGTCACGTGAGATTTATGGATCTCTTCTGGGTTGGATGACTGTGCCAACTGGGCCACTGTATTTTTAGGGAGGTAATTTATACACGTTTAAATATAAATCACAATAATTAGCATTAGCCTGTATAATTATATGATTATTAATAGTAATAGTGTACCTTTGTCAAAGTCATTAGAGGCGCCTTTCAAGTCCGTATCGTAGGCAGTGAAGTATGTGAACAATTTTGAACCTTCCGCTTGACCACTAAGTACTTCCGGAACCTAGACGTTGTACATTAAAGAAAATTATTTAAGCGTACTCACAATAAGTAAAAAATCTTGTTCAAAATTACAGTCTAGGCCTTGACCCTGACCCCGAGAATAAGCAACTTACTTGAGTAGTGACCACACAAATGGGGGAGGCAGCACTCTGGTATTTTGGATCTTCAATTTTTTTCGTGGTCCCACACTGAAACTTGGCGTTTGTCCCCAAAGCACCGGTGTACTCCTCCTCTTCGTTCATATCCAAATCGTTACTTTGAACCGAACCAGATTGTGGGGTAAGCTTCAAGTTGTAAGTAAACCCTAATTTCAAAAGTGGTTCGTTATGAAAGCCATTATTTGTCCTATGCCATTTAACCTATTTGTGCATAAGTTATATTAGGTACGCAGAAAAAATTGATTTAGAATAATAATAGTATGTATTAGTAATACCTTGAGAGCCCTTTAGTGGGGACAATTGAATCTGCGTCACAATCACTTTGTGGTAGAATCGATGAGCGTAGGTTCTTAGTTCCACGGTAAAATTCTCAGTGGTAAATCGTTCAAAGTAAGTCCCTTTCCCAACATCCAATGCAAATCGTTCGTCGGATACGTCCAACGCGGTTTTATCAATGCGAATATTATTTCGTGATGGGATCCGTGCGCGATGACTCTCACCGCGCTCTCCATTGTAAAGACCATTCATATAGACTGTATCTGTGTAGATGGTCGTAGCCACATGACCATTTCCCACCGAAGCCATGTAGCGAGGAAGTAAATTTCCGGCATCATCCACGGGGAGACTGTGCATGATATACATAATTGCATATATGTATCAATAACGCTGATTTGGAATTTTCTAATGTTAAAAGTCCTAGCTGTTTTTTTTACTAAATTCTCCTCTAGCTAACCACCTCTTCCCCCTCTTCACCGTGACATTATTTAAGGCCGCTCCCTTGGAACGGTCAAAATTTGCTTTGCCGTGAGGTAATATTATAATAATTAGCATCTTTCATTATTATACGACGAACGGAACATTTACAACCCAGTAGCGTCGTCAGGGGTAGGCCTTGTAGGTCTAGGCCTACAAAGGATTTTTAAAATGTACGCTAGCTAATAAAGACCCAATTTTTTTAAAAACACAAAAATAGATGCGATTTTTAAAAAATATACACAAAAATACACTAATGCAATTTTTTTTAAAATTACAGAAAAAAGATGCAGTTTTTTTTAAATTATAAAAAAAGATGCAGTTTTTTTTAAATTATAAAAAAAGATGCAGTTTTTTTTAAATTATAAAAAAAGATGCAGGTTTTTGAAATATACAGAAAAAGAGGTGCCGTTTTTTGAAATATACAGAAAAAGAGGAGCTGTTTTTTGAAATATACAGAAAAAGAGGTGCCGTTTTTTGAAATATACAGAAAAAGAGGTGCCGTTTTTTGAAATATACAGAAAAAGAGGTGCCGTTTTTTGAAATATACAGAAAAAGAGGAGCCGTTTTTTGAAATATACAGAAAAAGAGGTGCCGTTTTTTGAAATATACAGAAAAAGAGGAGCCGTTTTTTGAAATATAC
>JAAXYX010002934.1:0-15813 GCA_036851915.1 Ptenothrix huangshanensis | reverse complement strand
CCTCCTACATACTTACCCGGGAAGATTTTTCCATCTTTCTTTGAACTTATATTTTTTAATTCGAGCGTTCTACACGTAGCATCAATTTGAAGCATTTCTGAGATGCAAAAATTTTTTGCTTTCCGGTTCCCCGTGAAATAACTCAAAAGTATTTGTCAGAGCTGTATGAAATACAATGTTGCGTTTCGGCATGTTGTTTATCAAAAATTATATTCTTGCAACTAGTACCGCCCATAGGATTTTTTCGCGTACTCCCGGAAAAAGCGTGCATTCATTTAGTGTAAAATTTTTAAAATACTCAATCCTATTTAGTGTAAATAATGAAAAAAACTGCGTCCTATTCGTGTAAATTCACAAACAAAGTCCTTAATTAATTTTTAATTTAAAAAGCAGCATTACTTTGTGTAATTTTTAAAAAAAACTGTCATTTTTATGTAAATCTAAAAAAACTGCGTCGTTTTTGTGTTAATTTTTCAAAACGCTGCGTCATTTTTATTTTAATTTTTAAAAAAGCTTCGTCATTTTTATTGATTTTTAAAACAGTGGGGTCTTTTCTTATGCACAATTTTAAAAAGCGTCATTTTTATGTCAATTTTTAAAAAAGCTGCGGTGTTTTTATGTTGGTTTTAAAAAAAAGCTGCGCCGTTTTTTGTAGTACACGGCCTCCTCCTCATGCAAATCCTGCAGAAAAAAGTAGATTTTTAGAAAGTCTTTCTGGATCTAGACTATCTATTGACGCTAGTGATTCCATTTTGGCATTTGGAAATAAATGATACAAGCGGCGACAACATATTTATAATATCATGAAAAAACATGGTTAAAATACCTAATAACGAATAATTAAAAAAATTAATGAAACATAAGTTGCTTGTAACATTTTGAACTGTATTCACAAAAAAGTAAAATCTAATTTAGACGTCAATTATAAAAAATTGTAGTACACAATTAGGTTCTTTCACCACAGGTTGTTCTGGTTGGTGGCGACACTGCACTGTATAAACTTTATAATAATGTACAAAACTAGACTACGGAATTGGAATTTTTAGGAATTAATTAACTGCATCACGTTTTCAAGAATTAAGGTAGCATAAAAAGAGAATTGATTAATTGAATAAAAACAATCTCAATTGAGTTATCAATGAATAAATAGGCAAAAAGTTGCAAAATTGGAAGGGCTTGGCCGGGAATTGAACCCGGGACCTCTCGCACCCGAAGCGAGAATCATACCCCTAGACCACCAAGCCAAGTTAAATTTAACGGCGATTATTAGTACAGTTGTGAAAGGTTATTCAAATTCAATTTAAATAAAATGCTGCAGAAATGAATAATTAGCATTCAAATTCAAATCGCAACGAAGACTTAGTCATCACAATGACTAAATCGGTGACGAAATTACGCAAATAAGCAAAGTAGATTGAAGTGCAACTATTGTGTTTACGTTCATCACAATTGTCTTGCTTGTGTTTTTCTACATTCCAACTACCTACTGATATGTATGCAGCTTCAATTGTAAATACCTACAGACAAACTTAATTATATCAACATATTGCAGTGCTTCAAGTGCGAAGCATCAACACAGTAAGTTTTGCTTCCATTATTTTGTAAACGGCGTGAGAATTTTGCCAACTTTTCTCTTTGTCACATTTAATATCTGGGCACCTTTACATTATTCCGAATTTTTTTATTCAGTAATAACATTAACGGCTATACAACAAAGCTTTAGAAACGTGCAAATTTTAAGCTTAAAATCCAGCTACTCAAATAAATTAGCTATTTTTTTAATTATCCATTATTCAGTGTATAAACACTTTAAACATTCAAACTCCCATTTTTAATACTTTGATTTAAATTGTTACACAGTTCGGCGCCGGATAGTAAGAAACTCAAAATGTTTCACTCCCCTTTCTGCAGTCAACGTAGGGAAAGATACTTGCATATGAAGGAAAGAAATTTTTGTATATCATGAACTTAAATGGATGAAGGTAGTAATAAACCATGTTTAAAAAGTAGTTTCCGTTTAATTTGGAATATTTCATTACTATTATTCATTCAGCATTTCACAATCTATCAAAGAATGTAACCAATTTTTAACCCTAAACATTCAAAAGACGTTTTAAAAAGTATTTCAATCTTCCAAAAATCACTTTTTAGTGTCGTTGAGGTTTACATTTTTAGTTAAAGTAAGCTTATTGTTCCTAACCATTACTAAAAATAAAATGATTTTTTTCTTATTTGTTTTTTGGAAATAAAGTTAAGAATGATTTGTAAGCGTAATTTCTCCTTATTTCAAATGGGAATGATTTAAAAGATAATCAAGGTCAATTTGTATTTTATTTTGTTTCATACTAATTGCAACGTTACGTCAGTGGATTTTGTTCAAAATAAAATCTTACTACCCACGTATATTTTTGAGCATTTTTAATTCCCCTCGTGTGTGCCATAACACCCAAATGTGTATACTTACAACGTCGTTTGGGGTTCTTTCTTTAAATTAATTAGCAAAGACAGTGCAGAAAACAGTTGATTACTTCAAATTAATACTTGTTTTGTTTCAACACCAAAATAAAAATCGTAAGGGACAAAGTTATTTAAATAGTGACGTTTAATAACAATTATTTGTAATCAAAAGCGACCAACAAATTATAAACAAAAAAATGTTTACGAGCTTGTTAAAATTGAATTGTAAATGCGCAATCGTAAATAAGAATACACTCCAGTTGCTTGTTTCAGCTTTAAATTAATGATTACTTCAGAATATGCGTTTTGGAATTCAGGCCAATTTAGATATTACACGCAACTAAATGTAAAATACATCCAAAACTGTATAGCTGCTATATTGCATTAGCATTTAAGGATTGATTGAAACAAACGGCGTATAATTGCATCAAATATTTTCCTTTCTTAACTTCTAGATAATATGCAGCTTCAAGTCTCTTTAAGTTGTAAGAAAAATCCAGATGATATTTTCAAGTTAGACAGATATTATACTGGTGCATAATATTGCATCCCAATTCTTTAAAAAAGGAATGTTTTCTTTCTAACTCATTATGAAACTTCAAAACCTTTCGGACCATGTCAGCTTCAAACGCAAAATTTAAGTACATTTGGACACAAACTTAGTAAATATTCTTTCCAATGTATCTAATGCGACAGATCAAAGAATTTTTTGCAATTACAAATTTTACTATTTAAATCGTGAAACTCAAACGCCATTAAAAACATCTAAAAATATCTTCTTAACTCTAAACATAGGAAAGAGTTGACTAAGTAAAAAAAGTAAAACATAAAATACAGTGCAAATAGTTACTATGTACAAACCAAAACTCAAATGTACTCAAAATCTATTTGGAAATGCAAATGAAGAGGATTTTTTGAATTTTTTTAGGTTTGTTAAAAAGCAAAAACTAATGCCTTACTTGACTACCCTCTTGAACTTAGCTCATACTAATTTTATTAATTAAACGGCGTACAATTCTACATTCCAAAGTCTAGTGACGCTTATTTCGGCCTCGGCTTTGTTATGTACACCTGGTTGGTACCCTGCCCTGTATGAAGGGTGATTATGACCTAAAGACAAATGTGAAATATAATCATCTAACTCATTTTAATCTTCTCACAAATGCAGGTACAACTTTACATTTATTGTACAACAACACAACGTACGTCAAACTAGACGTTCATGTACATAGGTACCTTAACCAGGGAATTAGGGGAGTATTTCTACAGTAGCGATGCTAGGGATAGGCGAAGTAGGCGCTCGTCAATGTGGAATTTTAGTTGTATTTTGAAAAAGCCTTATAAAAGCACTATTTACGACTTTTACACCAGCGTTTTTCAATTTTCGAAAAAAATACGGTTTTTTTTACAATTTACGAGACATAGACGTTCGTTTTAAATTCTACTACAGAGCGACGCCGTTTTTTGGAAAATTTCGAAAAACTAGGCAGTTTTTTTAAAATTTACGTAAAAGGACGCAGTTTTTTTAAAAAATTACAAAAACGGACGCGGTTTTTTAAAATTAACAAAACGGGTGCTGTTTTTTTTTAAATTTACGAGGAAAAGGCTTAGGACTTTTCTTTACGGAAAACACGCAGTTCCTTTTAAATTGACGAAAAAAAGACGCCGTTTTTTTAGTTTAAGATAAAAACATGGTATCGCAAAATTTCAAAAAGTTTTTTAAATTTAAAGAAAAAAGACACCATTTTGTAAAATTCACATGAAGAAGAGACACAGTTTTTTTTGCTAATTTTTAATTTGAAGTTTTGTAAAAGCCTGCCAGTTTGATATGAATCGCTACTGTAAATCTTATAGTAAATTAACAGCAGCTTCGTGAAAGTACCCACTCCATAAGTTGAGACCAATACATAAGTCAGGTACCACAATCTTGCCTTATGCATTAATTTTTGAGCCCATGATTATAGCAGCCTTTAATTATAAGTACATAATTGCTCACTTAAATCGATTTAACCTTCATTATACCTTACAGGTAGCACAAAGACGACGCTTTGCTCAACTAATTTAGGTACCTGGCAAAATTCATCCATATCAACTACTTTTAATTATTGGAGCACCTAAAATCCTGAAATCAGGTAATGAAGAGACAACTGTAATTTAAAGGGTAGTTTTGTGTGCAAATTTAATTTCGTCTACGGTTCTAATTACAAGCAAAATTGCTTCTGCAACTGTTTTGTTGGTTAAACTTAAATTCAATATCCTCAATAAATTTCCGATATTCCAATAGTAAACAATAATACACTCTATTGGTTTTAAGTTCTTAGCAAAAAAATTCAAAGAATTTCTTGGTTGAAGGAAAAGAACCGCAGATTCTTTCAGTAACATTTATTTTATAAAATGAATATCAAGGTAGCTCCCGGGAGGGAAGAGGTTCGAATTTCTGTAATAAACAAGGACGATGGGATTACGAGATACGTCAAGTCCCGGCTAAGCCATGGGAAGGAAAGGCTCGAAAAGTTTTTGGAAAAAAAGATGGCAGAGTGGCTGAAAGAACGCGGTGCTCGTTTTGAAGCTTCTGAAAATTATTCTATTGGAGGGCATATGGGAGCTTTTACAGTGGAAGAGGCGAACGAATTGCAAGAAGAGGAATTGAGACGAAATTGTGGATGGTTTCAGTGGCATGAAGTCTGCTTCTACTTTTCCGTTCTTATTCAAGGAATTCCTTTTCGAATGGAGTTTAATGAAAATACAAAGCGGTATACTATCGTCACTAGCAAGCTTCGGAAGGTATGATTATTGTTGTATTATTAAAAGGAAGCTTTAGCGTCAGGCGCAGATCCTAACGGGAGTGCAGTAAGAGCTAAGGGGATGTAGCCCATTACATTAAGATAAAATTATGTGTAGGTAAATGTTTTTTAGAAAGCACAAAAACAGGCGCAATTTTTGGAATTTAAACAAAATAGGTAATTGTTTTAAATTTACCCAAAAACAGGTGCAATTTTTTTAATTTTGCACAAAACCAGCTGCAGTTTTTTAAATTTTACAGAAAAAAAGGTGCCATTTTTTGAAATTTTGAAAAAAACAGGTGCATTTTTTGAAAACACAAAACCAGGTACAATTTTTTGAAAATTAAAAAAACACACGTTTTTTTGAATTTAGAAAAAAATACGTGCGATTTTTTGAAACTTAGAAAACAGAGGCAATTTTCTGACATTTGCAAAAAACAAGCAATTTTTGCAATTTAGAAAAAAACATGTGCAACTTTTTTAAGTTTGCAGAAAAACATGCAATTTTTTGAAATTTTGAAAAAAAAGGTGCGTTTTTTTGAAATTTACTAAAAGACAGAAGCAATTTTTTGGAATTTAAGAAAATAGGTGCAATTTTTTGGAATTTCAAAAATAGGTGCAAGTTTTTGAAATTTACACAAAGACAGGTTTTTGTACATAAACAAACTTTTTGTTTACGCATAATTAGGTGCAGTTTTTCAAAAACTGCAGTAAATATAATGAGGGTTTTTTCAAACGCCCCTTATTTAGCTTTTTACACATCTGCCCCTACTGAATGTTAAAACTGAATTTTCAGTCATCTCAAATGGCGTATAACTTAATTATTTACTTAATAGTTAATCTGGATCATCCTCCATTTGTCCAGTGTAATTATATTCTGGACTGATGCTATGAAAACAATTCACGAAATTCGTACTTCGCACGACACATTGCTGTATTTCGAATTGATGGTGGTGATGGGATACTTTGCGTTTGATTATCCCTTTAAGTACAAGTGGCTCTTTAAAATCCAAAATGTCCAGGATTTCTTCGATGAACTTCAAACATCTCCTTTGCTAAAGATTGCATCCAAGAGAACATCTAAGGTATTTGCAATAAGAAAATTTTTCTAGAGTAACTTCAATTTCACTTTTTAGCTCACAAGGTAGCGTTTTCACATGCAACGGTGTAGAATGCAGTCGGAAGCGGAAACTATTTTTATAGTGGCAGGATGCCCGAGCTTTGGAAAGGAGACAAACCTAAACTCTCAATCAACACAAGCTTTGCACAATGAACATCAAATGTCGCAGAAGTGCAACCGTCTCATAACTGTCATTTTTTCGCAAAATTTTGAGTCTTTAGCACTTAATTTTATGTTTTTTTAAAAGCCCCCATATAAACTTTTACACTTTAGTGCAAACATTTTACACTTGTCAATTGAGGCTAAATTTTACTTTTTTTTAAAGTCTTTTACTATTCTTTTAAATTTTCCACTTTTGCGCTTTTACTATATTGTTTTACTTTTTACATATTTTTAAAGTCTGAAATTTTGCTTTTGCAATTTTTTGGTTTGAATTATGATTTTTCACACAACCCAAAAGGTTAAAATTCCATTTCAGTTTTTTACAAATTATTTATCATTAAAATGGTTTTTTACAATTTTGTTTAAAGCACAGATCTTTAATTTTTATTTCTTCGAAAATCCCAGATTTTTATTGATTTCAGTTTTTTATTCCAGACCATTAGTGTATGTCAATTCTGCAAAGTTGTTTATTTTTTGAAGTACAGAGTACAGTCAAAAAGTCTGAATTTTTAATGCTGCGTTTTATAAAAGGTTTAAATTTTATTATATTTTGATTTAAATAATTACTTTACTTACTAATAGTAAGTCTGTCAGTTCTAAGTCTGAAATTTGGGGCTGATTTTAGGTTGAATTTCGTTAAAACTAATAACCTTTAAAAGTTTGCCAAAATTCTGTGAAGTAATTACGTACTCATTTGAATTTTTAACAACGAACTGAACGAATTTTATTTCACTTTGAAGTTAAACGAGTTGTAAAAATTTTATTTAAATATTTTGGAATATGAAGTTTGTTTTTATTTTCAGCGGGCGTTCTGGTATTTTACGTTTTATACGTGGTACTACTCCACGATATTTACATTCTTTCTGTTGCACTGGAACGAATACTTCTTCGATTTGGGAAGGTACTATGAAACACTGAAGTTGGCCACAGAAACATACTACGGCATTCCACAAACATTGGAGTCAGAATGGTGGTATCCGCTTCTTATCTTCGTCACCTTCTTCTTCATCACACAGCACACTGGTTTCAGTCACTGTTGTGATCTCATATCCATTACTGGAATCATTCTAATGAAACATGTTGCACTTGACATCGACCGAGCTATCAAAAGCGGAAAGCTTACAGACGATGAGGTAAGTTACAAAAAATAGACTACAGTAGCGCAATAATGCGTAGGAATACTTTTTGTGTAGGCTGGGAAAGTGAAGTGGCTCATTTTCATTACGAGTACAATTTTAAAACAGTGCGTCTTGATTAGTTTCAAGTAGAAAAAAATATTTCAAATATTCCGTATAAAATTAAAACAAATATTTTTTCGCGTAAATTAAAAATTAACCATGTTTATGCAAATTAAAACTGCATCAGTTTCGTGCAAATTTAAAAAAATTGCTCCATTTTTGTGTAATTAAGTTAAGAAAAAGCGCCATTTTTGTGTAAATTTAAAAGAAATGCTCCATTTGTTTGTACATTTTAACAACACTGCGGCATTAGCGTGTAAATTTAAAAAAGCTGAGCCATTTTTGTGTTATTTCAAAACAAATGCGCCCCTTTGTGTAAATTTAAATAAACTACTCCATTACAGTGTAAAATTTAAGATTTTGTAAATTTTTTTAAAAAGCGTCTATTTTGAGCATTTCCAAAAAATTCAGTGTTTTAGTAAACACTCTTACGTGGCCTACGTCTAGTGACACTACAGATGGAATGTACACACACTTATTTAAATTGTTACATATTATGTTTTCCTATTGCAGGTATATACAATGTTGCTGGCACAGAAGCGGTTAACAAAAAAATTTAATCGCGCGTTTGGACTCCTGATTTGCGTTTATGTGACATATTGCTCTCCATACTACTCATTGCATAGCATTGATATGTTTGACGTACCGGGAATTATAAATTGGCTTAATACATTTACATACGTCATCGTGCTTGGCTTAGGATGCAAATGGGCTATTGACTGCATCATTTTGGTACCTTACAAAAATGTTTTAACATTTTTAATAATTTATATTTTGGACCAAAGTAAGTAACTAAGAATTTCAAAAACTTTTGCTAAAACTAAAGGCTCGGAGACGCAAACGATGGCTGGAAGCCAAAGGAAGGTATTTACGGCTGGAGCGAGGAAAATTGGCTTTCTTTTTGGATGATCTAGTTTGGGAAAAGTATGGCCTTGGGATATTCTTTGAAGTTAACAGCTTCGTATCTGGAGAGGTACGTTTGTATTTTGCAGCGCAAGTTTTATACGCAAAGAAAACAACATTAATTTTATTTGTTTTTTTATGTTTCTAGATAGCAAGTTTACTCATTACGGTGGCCGTAATCAGAATTCAAATGTAAAAGGCGGCATAGAGCAATGCAACGATTTCTACGCAACAAAAAATCAACCACTCCTTCATAGTATTTCGTAGATTGCAATACACACAATTTTTTTTTGTCTCGCAAAATGTTAATCACAGCCAACACAAGATGGAATAAAAATTGCACATCTTGGCATTGCAAATACTTTAAAATATGTATAAACAAAGTATAATACAGACTATGTATGTATAAAATCGTTAATTAAATTAATATGTACATATTTTAATTGAATTTTTTTGAATTAAATTATTTTTAAATATGTACATTTTAAAAACCATTGTATATAAAGAAGCATAAAGAATGCTGAAATGATAGCATTTAAATTTGTATAAGTATCTGTCTAAAGTAATATAAAATACTTGCATATTTATTCATTGCTTTTTATCACTCTTCGACCAGCAAAACATTGATCATCTACATGGCTACGGATTAAATTGATGGAAAAGGTTAATTTGAACGTCGTTAAAGTAGTCTAATATTAATAAAGTACAAGGGAAAGCAATTTCGATTGTCAATTAATTTATGTTTTGCGCAGACATAGAGGTTCTCCAGCAGAGCAGTAACCTTGTTCTACCTACCTTAGTTAATATCCAGTCTGACCACGTTTATTGTATTTAGTTCCCAAATTATATGGTATACAGTGCTTAATAAACGTGACCTGCTTAGGAATGTGATGTATAAACCTACCGTAACATTCATAGTAAGAACCCCTTGGCTCTCATTGTAAAGGCCTACAAGAACAAAAATCTGCGGAAGGTACTGTTTAAAAGGTCGGCTCTTATTGTCTTATTAGAAGTTTTACGGTATGTTTGAGGTACATAAAGAGTACCAATTATTCCATAGAAAATAATTCAAGCGCATCATTGCATATTAAACGAAACACAAGCAAGAAGTTTCAATTAGTGGCTTGTAATTAAGTGAAAAATGCTACTAATTACGTACTGCAAAATTTATAATAAAAACCCTGACTGTCAATGTAAATATTGACTTTTGAAGCCGGTATCGTAGATTCTCACCCGATTAAACAAGGAAGCGGGCCAATAATTTAAGCGCAGTGTAATGAAAACCAAGCACAAACATGTAAACTCAATTAATGGTTTGTAATTAAGTGGAGAATCATGTACCAAAATTAGATTAATTCTATAATTAATTAAAACTTACAACAAACCGGTAAGTAGTTCATAACATTTTTATGGAGTGCTTAAGCATTATTTTGACATCGCTAAAATACATTCAGGACAATGTCAACAAAATTCAAGAGGTTTACATAAGAAGGTTCAAGTGACAACAAAACAAACGACTGATTTCCATCATGGATATCGAATCTCTAAGCCAAAAGTCTGCCACTGCACTTATTAATAGGAATTTGAAAGACGCTGAGGAAAACATTTTAACAAAACTCGTAATTACAATTAGTCTTTTATTACACAAATTTGCCGACTGGCTAATTGAAAAAACAAAGAAATCAGGTATTCAGGAAGCCAACAAGAATATCAGTGATGAATTAACGCGTATGATCAAATCAGAAGAAGAAATCTACCAAGACTATCTTGCTCATCTGAGGGAAAATTGCGGTTGGTTTCAATGGTACAGAGTTTGTTTAATTTTTTCGAATCTTATCCAAGGTATACCATTCCATTTAAAATGGGATTATCAAACTCGAAGGCATGTCATTGTCACATCAAATTGGAGAAAGGTATGTACATATTTTACTATTTTTTATTTTTTTTATAAATGCGCTTTAAAACTTGACAACAATGATACTTTTTACAATTTTTGAAGGCGATGTGGTTAGCATTTCACACATCAAGTGCAGTAATATTTTGGACCGACTGCATAAAAACCGTGGCAGATATACGGGCATCGCATGACACTATGATGTACTTTGAGCTAATGGTGATTCTGGGCTACTTTGGATTTGACTATCCGTTTAAATACAAATGGTTCTTTAAAATACCAAACGTGTGCGACTTTTTCGACGAACTACAAGCGTCGCCTCTGCTACTTCAAACGGCATCTCCGAAAAGGTTATGGGTAATTGAAAATATTTTGATTTATTTTATGGCTCTATATTGACCTTTGCAGAAATTCTTTATTTTAAAAAATTACAATTTTTTGGATTCTTAATAAATTAAATTGGACCCTTTCAAAAAAGTAATCATTTATGAAAATTAGACATTTTCAAAAACTGCCAATTCTAAAAAACTAGACAGTTTCAAAAAGTATCAATTTCAAAAAACTAAACACTCAAAATATGCCAATTCGAAACAATATACAACTTGAAAAAGTATCAATATGAAGAAAGTAGACATTTTCAAAAGGTGTTATTTCGAAAAAGTTAGACGTTTTCAGAAACCGTCAATTCGAAAAAAATAGACGTTTTCAAAAAACGCCAATCTGAAAAAAAAGGTAATTTCAAAAATTGTCAAATTTAGAAAATTAAACTCTTGCATAAAAAGTAATTAAAAAAATCAGGCGTGCGTCAGAAAAGTTTTGCTCCGAAAAATCAGCCATTTTTAAAAGTAATTTGAAAAATTACTCTCCAGAAAGTACACCTTTTAAACAAGTGTAAATCGAAATTATTAAGTTCTTTTCCAAAGTTTTTTTAAATACTCAATTAATAATTAAAAACAATTAAGTGTTAGTTCAAAAGCTAACGCCTATTTAAAAAGTAAAAAAATCAGGTTGTACAACGAGTTATTAATGACATCGTATTAGCTCTATATAAATAATAATTCGATTTGCAAAATTTTAGAAAATTACATAGCACACTAGATGGTTCGATGCATCTTTAAAATTAAATTACGAATATGAACTTTAGTTAACCACCTTTTTTATTGCATTTTTTTTACAAAAACAAAAAAACATGAAACGACACGTTTCGAAAAATGTTTACAATGTTTTTAAAAATTATGGACGTTCAAGACGACACATTTATGTAGAGAAGATTGCCTTTTTAAAAATATAATTACACCTGATTTGTCGCGCCTTTCAAAAATGTACAAAAAATATTTTTTTAAAATTTGAACAATAATTAGGCGCTTAATTTCCAATATTTTCAAAAATAGACGCAGTTTTTATAGAATTTACAAAAAAACGAAGCAAATTTTTAGAATTTACAAAAAATTGAAGCAAATTTCTAGAATTTACAAAAAATTGAAGCAAATTTCTAGAATTTACAACAAATTGAAGCAATTTTTTAGAATGTACAACAAATTGAAGCAAATTTCTAGAATTTACAACAAATTGAAGCAAATTTTTAGAATTTACAACAAATTGACGCAGTTTTTATAGAGTTTACAAAAATTGGAGCAGTTTTTTTGATTTACACAAATATATGTACGCAGTTTTTTTTAAAATTTACAAAAATTGATTTCATTTTTATAGAATTTAAAAATTAAGACATATCCAAGTTTTTAATTTACACGAAGTAGATACAGTTTTTTCAGCAATCCTACACGAAAATAAATTCTGCAGACGCTACTAATTTTTATTGGAAATAATAATGGCAACAAAATGTGAAAACAACAAGTTTTAAACTGCTAAGCACCCCACCCCTCCCACCAAAAAAAATCAAAATACAGCTAAGTCCCCGCATGCATTAAATATGTATGTTGAATACATTGTATGTAATTAATTATATATTTCGCGTTTGTTTTTTAAGCGGTACTTGCTGCATACATCATTTTACATCTCATACTTCTACACAATATTCACCTTCTTTCTACTTCATTGGGAAGTCCACTACTGGGATTGGGGAGTATACTATGAGACTCTCCAAACAGCTATGGAAACCTACTATTGGATTCCAAAGTCCTGTGAAAATTGCTGGTGGTATAAGATCGCCCTATTTATCGCCTTCTTTTTCATAACTCAGCACACCGGATACAGCCATTGCTGCGACCTCATTGGCTTAACCGGGATTGTTCTTATGAATCGTGTTTCGCACGACGTCGATAGAGCAATTAAAAGCGGTAAATTTACAGACGATGAGGTGAGTTTTTGACTAAATTATGTCTTATTTTTATTAAATCTAAATCAGTCAATGTTCAAAGTAATGTTTTCACTTCAGGTTTACGAGATACTTCAGGCACACAAACGAGTAACGAAAAAGTTTAACCGCGCTTTCGGGCTCCTTGTATGCGTTTACGTCACTTATTGTTCGCCATATCTTTCTCTTCATTGCGTTGACATGTTTGACATCCCTGGATTTATGAACCGCTACAACATCTGCATGTACTTTGTTTGCCTCTTCTTTGCATGCAAACTTTCCATCGACTGCATCGTTCTTGTAAGTCAATTTTCGGTTTTATTTGTACCTCTATACATATACTTATATGCATCGTGATAGATATAATAATATGAAAATATTTTTTACGACAAAAATAATAATTTAAGTGAAGCTATAATTTAAAAGTTGTAGAATAAATAGTTAAATTTTTTTTTGTTTCTTGGATGAAAATGAATACCAAACCAGGCAAAACGGCGTAAGAAGTGGATGATTACCAATGGGCGTTTTCTGAAATTGGAAAGACGACGCTTAGCTTTCTTTTTGGACGATATCACTTGGGAAAAATATGGACTTGGAAGCTTCTTTGAAGTCAACAGCTTTGTATCAGGCGAAGTAAGTTTAATTTTTTTTTACTCACTTGAAATTCAGTAGCGTCCGTAGGATTTTTTCGGACAGGTCTGCTTAAAACACTAGACACTATAATCTATTGTAATCTAAAACAACTCTTAAAAAAATTAATACACCACGTCTTTTTAGGGTTTTTTAAAAATTGCGACTTTGAAGTGTTAATTAGATAAGAAACAGCGTATTTACCGTGTTCAAACACTCTTTGTATAAAGCTACTCTAATTAACAGTCTGGCCGTTTCCTGCTAATTTAAACAAACGACACAGTTGTGTCATGAATTTTACATAATCTGGCTAGTGTATTTTTCAAAATCGTTTGTACACCTAGACCTACAAGATTTAATCCTGCGAGCGCTACTAAACACATTAATGTCATTTGACATACAAACTTTTTTTTATTTTTTCAGATTGCAAGTCTTTTGCTCACCGTAGCCGTTATAAAAATTCAAATGTAGTAGCAACAATTATTATCTTCCGTTGTGAAAGCATTGGCAACAAAATGTTATCTTTTATCTACACAACATTTTTTTAAAAGAAACAATTTTCATTACTCATTGGAACACTAATTACTATTGTGGATATAATTACCTACTTAAATGATATTGGATGTATGTAATATAATTATGTGCTTCATGCACAACATGATGAACCACCTGCGACCAGTGGCGTCTCGAGGTGTAGGCAATGTATGCAACTGCCTACCTTTCCTTGTCTAACTTTCAGAAAAAATAAATTATATTATTTATGGATGATATAGGAACACTAAAGCAATTACCAATGTAACTGTATGAATTTTTAAAATAAAGATATGATGCCAACTCGCCATCGAAAGCTTGGTACTTTGTGAATACAATTATTTACAATTGCAAATCCATGATGCCATTTAAATGCATTTATTAATCAAGCACCACATTGTCTACTGTAGCAACAAATGTTTTTATGTAGCGTATCCAGGGGTAAGCAAGGAATGCAACTGCCTACATCTGAATATTGTAAAGAAATAAATTTTAGGATTGAGAAATAGTATAGGATCTCTGGAGCAACAATATCATTTTTAATGCGAACTTTCTGACAAAATTGTGAAAGTTAAAATTCAGAATTTTTGAAAAGGCGTGTAAAATTAAATTCAGGCGATTTGAAAAAAAAATTGTGTAAAAAAATAAAATTTGAAATTTTTGAAAAGGTGTAACAAATGAAAAGTCCGACTTTTTGAAAAACTTTAAAAAATAAGTTCAGTTAATAAGTTCAGTTAGTTTTATTAATTCCAGTCCAATTTTAAAAATACCAGTTTTTTAAAATATAAAAACATAAGTTCCGACTTTTTTATAAAGCGCCAAAAATAAAACATCCATCTTTTTGAAAAAGGGTAAAAGAAAAAACTTCCGACATTTTTTAAAAGTGTAAAAACTAAAACTTCCGTCTTTTTGAAAAAATTTCAAAAATAAACTTCCGTCTTTTTGAAAAAATTTAAATAATTGGGTGGAAACTTACGCTGAATAAAATGAGCCTTTGACTGATTTGTCTATCTTGAAAAAAATCCTTGATTCGCTGCTGCTCGACCTTCGACCATAGTTGTGGTCGTGGGTCGAAATTTCTCTCTTAATATTTTAGGATTTTTACCGATGCCTTTCCACTTTGCATGATGAAACATGTATGAAACTTAATAATCGGATCCATTTGGTCCGGATAAAATATTATTGAAAAAGAAATGCAAAATAAGGCACTTTCAAGCCAGTTGTAAATCAAATTTTTAGTTGCCTGTCCTGGATTGCTTAGAGGGTAGTTACGTAGTTACATACTTGCTTGTTCTTGCAAATGAATTTAAAGTTTTTGTGTTAAGGTTGTAATTATTATCTCTGAGAGCGTCGTTAAAATGGTATACTAAAATCAAAAATATATTTTACCCGTTCAAAGCATTTAAAAAAACGTCAATTAATTTGTGCTCCCAGGATTATGTATTTACGTATATAATTACATAATTACCTAATGACAAAATAGCTTTATCCATAGTATTTTTAGCTTACCAAGTAAACTGAACCGCAAAAAACATTCATACCGATTACCCGCACTTAATCCTTTTTTGTTTATTCAGTTCATCAGTGCGCAGTGAAGTGATGTTCGGCCGTAGTTAAGCTCAAGAAACAACGAAACCAGTTTTGATTGTGCTTTTATTTAATTTTGGGTTATAGTTTTTCACAGGGTCCCAATGTCATTTATGCCAGTGGCGGCATAAATGGGCATAAATAGACATAAATAGACACTTCAAAATTTGCACTTTTTGGCATAAATGTCATAA
>JAAXYX010002933.1:0-15814 GCA_036851915.1 Ptenothrix huangshanensis | reverse complement strand
ATTTTCCTGTTTCAAATCTCGAAATGTCGAGATCTCGCGAGCTTAATCTCGGTCTCGATCTCGATCTCGACATTTCGAAAAGGACACGAGATTGGATTCCCTAGATGTGACTTACATAGGAACACCAACTCTAATTAGAATTTGTTGCCAAGCCGGAAGTTTTTTTGTAGTTTGACTAGTACTTGTGATTTCTGTAGTAGAACTTTCAGTTGCGTCAAATGGTGCAGCACTTGCAAGTAGCGAAAATTCTAGTAAGACGGTGAAAGTCACAATACCTATAGCTAGCTGTATTTTAGCGGTACTCATTCCCGGGAAAAAAATTGTGAAAGCTCTAATTAGATTTTACGGAACGAGTCGTGAAAGTTTCTATTTTTGTCCCCAAAGAATATGTTTGACAGCTAAAATGAAGAAACTTGCCTTAAGCGATGGAGAATCCCTGTCAATGTAGCTTACTATGAATTAGAAAAGCGTGTGTGAGGAAGAAAGCAAAATCTGATTTTAACGAATATTTTGCTGTGGATTATAGTGTACGGTAATGATAAAGGTAAAAACAACTGACTAATAAAGCAATTGAACTAAGTTATTAATAGATTTACGGCTAAATTGGTTGCAGATACTTGAGCAAAGATTAAAGATGACGTCAAATGATTGACGTAATTACATTTTTGCTATCAGAGGCAGAGTTCAAGTTGAGATGTACGATCAAGCTATTATGATCTACAGCTAAGCGACTAAAATATAATTATAATGGAATAAAGTCAAAGTTAATTCTTGTGAGTGGATGCTTTCCTTTTTTTAAGTTGCCATTGTAATTACCTAATGTAGAATTTACTGCTTTTGCGTCTACGTTTAATATCAATGCAGTTATGTATTGAGCAAGGTGCTGGTGCTGATAAGTGTGGCATTTTATGTACACTTGTTTGGGTTAGTTCGTTTAATTGCTTTGCTTTAAGTTAAAAACTGATGTGATAACAGATAGTAAAAAAAAGTTTGAAATTGACACTAGTTCAAAAATCGACACATACACTTATATTTAATTGACTGTATTTTGAAACGGAGAAAATAGTAGGTAAAAAATAGTAGGCATTAAAAAGTCAACTAGCAGGCACTGACATCTGTGTTAATACAAGCTGTACAATAATGAATGTTTATTTATTCATTCAAAACACTGTAAACGCAAAGTATTCTTAAAGTAACAAAATATGCTTGTAAAATGCCAAAATTCTATTACCGTAAATAGTAGAGTATAGTTATGAACGCAAAGGTGTATCTCAAGTTCAACACAAACCCATTGAAAACGCAAATTGGACTGCGAGATCTGCTTAAAATCCCCTTTGGAAGCGTTTAAAATTCAATTTAGATTTTAATGTGCACTTAAGGCGAACTTGAGATGCATTCTAAATGCAATCATAGTTATACAAAGCAAGAATAGGTTTTAGGGTACTTTAGATGCGCAAGTATTACAAATTACAACGCATCATAAAGATGTCTATCAAAATCCAAGCTTCATACACTGAAAATCTTCTTAAATTCATACAGTAAGAGTAAGTTCTTTTCCTACAAGTGGAAGCATCCTTAAACTACTAGTGTTGGTGACAGCAGCAAAGGATTATCATCATCGTTCAGGTCGAAACCTGAAAATTATTGCAATTTTATCAACATTTTTAATGCACGATACTTCGTTAATCCGTTATTTCAATTCACAAGGAAATGATTAATCAAAGTGCTAAAGTCATTGCGATTATTATATCAAACAAAAATCAAAATAGAATTAAATATTGGCACCCAAAATATTCTGCACATTTGCATTTCCTGGCTCCTGCCGACCAGCACCAGAACCAGAACCAGCTCTTCCAACATTATTAGGTAAGTTGTTTGCATTTATTGTATTTGGCGGTTCTCTCGAATTCGTTCCGCGTGGGTCACGATGAAATGGACATCCACTGCACAGGATGCAGCACAAGAATATACTGAGGCACGAGCAAAGGATAATCAGCAATGATACGGCAAATAGAAGTGCATAAATTCTGAAAAAAAACAAGGACAGAAAAAGTATTCAAACTTGAGTTAGCCCGTAACAATCATAATTAAGTTAAATAAATGGAAAACTCTGTACATAGGTAATTACATAATTGTTAGCACATCCTGACTAGCATGCATCTCCTTCTGGCATGCTTGACCGTTCCATAGTTCATCACCATAACAATAACGCACACAACGATCCCTATCCCAATATTCATTGAGCTTACATCCCGTATACGTTTTATTCTCTAAACACTCGTAGCGTGCAAAATTGCAATATTCGTGAATTTCTTTGCAATGTGTTTTGACATCACAATATCCATCCTCGTAGTTTAATTTGGAATGAGTTGAACTATTCGTTTTAATATTGTTCGGCGATTGAGATCCTGTTGTAAAAATAGTTTCACTAGCACTTCCAGGCTGAAGTTGAATCACCACGAAGAAAGCTGTCACTAACACTATTGGGAAACTTTTAGCATACATGTTAAAATTTAAAAGTGAAATCAAAATACTTGTAAATTAGATACTTAAATGTGCCAGGAGCTTTAGTTTATAATTAAATTATGACTAAAAAAAATTGTACCCATGTAATTTAAATTATCCATGTTGTAAAGTATATACATGCTCTGAAAATTACAGATTTGTGTAGTTGTCAAATGTTGTGTTTAATATCACATAAAGTGTGAATTGCAAGTTCGCATTACCAAAGGGGAGGAAAACAATTATACACTCCTTTATCTTTTCTGTGTAAATTTGGTAGTTGCAGATAGTGGTGATTTCTGTGTTCACGTAATTACCTGGGGTATACAGTATACATGGTAACTTACTATAAGGAATAAAAAAGCATTTTACGCATGCTTCTATTTTGCATGATATGCAAGAGAGCATCATGTTTGTTCTTCGATAAGCATTTTGCTGATAAAAGTATCACCACTTTGTGAAGGTTTGCAAATCTAGCGATTGATATAAACATATGTACGATTATCAATTTTCTGCGAAAAGCTGGAACTATAGATGGCCAACTATTTGTAAGTGTACGAAAATGAACGAAAACGATAGGTATGGAAAGTGTTTTAGTTTCAATGGTTTTGTAAGTATTCACACTTTAACAGAATATGCAAGTTTGATTTGCAATTTTTAACTTCCTGTATGGTGCGAATTTCTGGATGTTCAATCTTAATATGTAATGCAGATGCTTTATGTACGTCACGTATAATTACAGTTTGTAATTACACTCGAGCGAAACCTGGTCGGATCGGAATGTTTCGAGCTTTAGTATTAGTAAAAATGTTCTTATTTTGAAATAGATTATTCGAATAATTTTTTATGTATGTACCTATGTAATTATGTAATTACTAATTACCGCTATAAAAATGCATTTAAAAATAGTATTTCAGTACTTCTGCATGCTGTTCGATTCCCATTTATTTTTCCTTAGTTATCCGTATTTTTAAATTTCAAGTTTTAATTAATATTAATATTAATCAGCCATCAATATCAATCAATCAGTTAATCAGGAATTAGTATTAGCATTCAAAACAGTTCTCATCATCAGTGCACAAGATATTCTTGTACTGAGTGAAACACGCGCGGGATTTTCAAAGCCGTCTTTCAGCACATGTTTCTCATTCTGGTTCTGGTGTGTCGGTGTGTGTGTGTGATTTAATTATGTGCTCGATCTCGACCGTAGCTCAAGTCAACGGCTCGAGGAGCTTCAGTACATTTTGCTTTAATTGTTAATCTCTCGCAAATAATTAATTATTATTAAGTTGAAAAATATTATTACCTGAAAATTATGGAAGACAATAAAGCTGAAACGATTTCAATCCGGGTGTTTGTAACTGCTAGAACCCAAGAACTTTGTGCTCTTTCCTCTCGAGCAATTGCCAAAGCTGGTGCAGGTAATGTTTATTCACTCTGAAAAATAATTTTAATTGGAAAACTTTGAATGTCGAATTTTTTTGTTTTATTATCTTACTGACATTTTTATGTGACTATTTTACTGTGTTACTGATTATGTAATAGTAACAAGTAAAGTGCAGCTTTGATTAAATTTATCAGTAATTAAGTTATTGCATATTGTGTTCTACTTACAGCTTAATATTATGTGAATTATGTAATGGTTGTGTTCTTATTTTCGGTAGGACCAAGTGGAAGTTCCACATACGTTCCATTTAAGCATATCCCGAATAATCTTCGCCGTCGTGCAGTAAGTCACAATGTCAAAAGGTTACCATTTCGTTTCCGTCCATCAACCAAACCTGGCCAGAGTTCCAGTCCTTCGAATAAAGGGAACCCACTTAGCTTCATCAGTAACAAGAAGAAGACGAAAAGCAGCCGGAAGCATAAGAGAAGAAAATCAAATTTACTCTTGGAATTTAATCGAAGGCAATTGAAGAATAAATGGATGGAAACTCACATTTGGCATGCTAAGAGGTTTGGATGTTAAATGTTATGCACGAGCTTGGAAAATAGTCTGACTTTTACAGTTATAGAAGTAGTTTTTAACGATTCTAACGTAATTAGTAGCGATTTTGCCGGTTAGAAATATTTATCTTTTGCAGGTTACATTGTTAAAGCGTTAATGGGTTAACCACTGATTTTTGAAAATTTCTTACAATATTCGTGTTACTTTTTATTGTGATCTTACGAGCTAGAAATATCAGTAACACACTTACATATAACAATCACTTCAGCTAAAATGTGTTTTTCCTTTTTATCTAGATTTCACGTAGAAAACAAATGGAACTACAAGATTCCCATTCTTCCTTGTGACAAAGGTCAGCGTGCACTCTACAGATCGACTAAAAACTATGCGACAATGCAAGACGTGTCTTTCATATCCCCTTTACAACTCACTGGTACCTTCGATGACCTCTGTGCAGGATTTCAGCTAATTGCACCGAGACCTGTGAACACGCTGAGCATCGGTGCCGTCATGTACTCCGATGGAGAAAGGGAAGGTCAGTTGCATATCTACAAGCAGGATTCCTACCCGCGTGGTTACATCGGATGCATTAGTTTCATGTGGCTCAAGCGTCAGGGTATTTCCTCTTCCTCTTCCTTATGGTTGTGGGTGCATCCGGCTTTCAAACAAGAAATTATTGATCAACTTCTCCAAGCGTTTGATCTTCAACCTCAGTTAAAGTTCAAATCACCTTTGAATAAGTACCAGGATTTAAGTGTAGTAGATTCTGAAGCCCCTTCCATAGACGAAATCAAACTAAAACCGAAGAATCTATCAGAAAAGCCGAGTTGGTCAAATCCTTCAAGTACAATCACCATGACTGACCTCGAAGGTGAATTAAATCGAATTAAATTTTCAGGCCCACTTATACTTGATGTGTTCAAAGAAGCTCTGCGACCAACTCGTCCTGAATCCTTGATCTTAAAAGGTCAAACTCAAAGTGAAGACGGGAATAAAGAAAAATGTTTTTGGTTTCATAATTTTCAATTATTTCAATCACAATTAAAAAATACTGACAACGATTCTGTCACCGAACCTAGTTCTCGAGAAGAAAAGCAATCAAATTCGAATTATCTCACAGCACAGCAAGTACTCTGGGACCTTTTGGAAACTATTGAAGATTTCCCTTCTTACACCATTCTGCCTTTAATTGTGCGAGATCCCCGTGTTTTTCTTCCTAAATCTAGAACTAAAGTGCTTTTGAATGGAAGTGAAGAAAGTGAGGATGGAAATGCTAATGAAACCTTAATGGATGTTGATGGGGATAAAGATATTGACGAAGCTAAAGTTGATACTGTCCAGAAAGATTGTGTAGGAACTAGAGAACTTCTCGGCAAATTTATTAAAAGTGCTTCATTCCCTTTATATAATCCAGCCATTCGGTCCAACCTCATCAAAGAGAAGATGACTGACCAAGAATTTTGTGATCGACGTGGTGATCTTCTGATCCCCGGTTCCGAAATTGATCTTGGTGGGGACGAGAATCAGATTCCAGTGATTTTGGTACATCGACCCGCATCCGAAAATGCTAAGAGTTACAGTGATGGTGGCTTTGATCTCATTTTACCTGCTGGGTGGACCATGGCTTTCTGGATTGCTTTTGCCTATAGGTAAGGCTTTGTAAAAAATTCAAACATTTTTGAATAAGAATTTTTGGTAATTTTAATTTTTAAATCTTTTCAGAGCCACTCGGGTAGCCGGCCTTCGAGATTCAATCAACGTAGCTTTTTCAACTGGGAATCTTCACTCTCCTGCATTTCCTCCTCCAGACAGTCTTTCAGGCGTTTTAGAAGCTTCTAATAATGAACAGTCGAATCGAGAAAACTACTTCAAATTCTCTCCAGCTAAAAGACCGAATCTTATCAAACTAAATTGTGCTTCCCCATTTTACCCTCCGTGGGAAAGTCTTCTCGACTTCTGGAACGAGAGGGAAAAAGAACAAGAATCAGAAAAATCTGCAGACTCAGAAATGGCGGTGGAAACTCCACTGCCTTTAACCAATCCACCCACGCCATTTATTCTAAGGGACAAGAAACTCCTCTACTATTTCAGTCAAAATGTCAAATCGAAATTCTGGGCAAAACTTGTACAAAATTTGAGTAGCATGGAAAATATCGGATCGTGTCTCATTGGTGTGAGAATCGATATCGTTGGTGGTGGTAGAGCAGAAAATAATTCCATCATTTGTCTCCCAACGTTGTCCGATGTAGAGCTTATAAAAAGTCGCAGTTCAGTGAAAAATGTCAGCAGTCAACCAATTCACGAAGAGCCTCCGATGGACGACGATGAACTTCACCGGAAAAGGACCGAACTAAAAGAGAAGCACGAGAAAGTCTTGAGCTTCCTTCGGAAAAAGAGAAAGAGATGCAGAAGACAAAACAAGACCTTGCCTTATAAATTTGAACCGGATGATCCGAATGGTGAAGAAGTTAAGTCGAAGAATGAAGCTCTGTTAAAGCATTACGACTCTACTTTATTGTCCTCGGTGTACAATGAGCAGATGAGACAGTTGTGGCTACCACCTCAGAGTGGGGAAGGTGTTAAACAGTGTTTAAAGACTCAGAGTAGAACTCCGATTGGGTTTGTCGTTCATGGGGATGATGAATATTCTCGAGGACTTTGCTCCGGGCTGGGATACATTTCTGCTAGTGCTTTACTACAATTCGCGAGAAATGCTCAAGCAAATAAAAATCTAGGGAGTTTTGTTCTAGTTCGAAATTGGAGTAACAGTTTAGTGTATCGGAGTGCGAAGTTACAAGTTTTGCTTATATGATTATGATTCATGATACGTTAATTGCTGCTTCCAATATTTTTTTTACCATTTTTGGAAATGGATTTAAGTCAAATAAAATACTGTTTAATAACACTGTTTTTTAACACAGGATTTTTGTAGAATTGAATGCAAATTTGTTTGAAGGCAATTAATGGTTTAGTAGGTACCTGGTTTATTGTTTCGTTTTGCACCGGAAGCAGTGGTAAATGAAATAAGATTTATTTCACTGCGTAGTATGATCTATTGAGTTTTTAATTCATTACAAAATTACTCAAAATACGGTATTTATCCAATGATTACGCGATTATCCAATAGTACGCAAGTATCTTCTCTAATGATTCCCTACCTGAAAAAACATGTCTCAAACGTCGAAAATTTTATTTTTTGGATTTCTCGACAAATATTTTTTGCGAGTCTAGATATTCTAGAACGAGACAACAATGACGTAAAAGTTTCGCCAGTGACAAATAAACGAGCAGTTTAAGACAATGTATGTCAAAATATTTTATTTTAAAACACTGCCACATGATTTATCGTCACTTCTCGACAAGAACTTGGTGAAATTACAATCCAATTTACAATCACAAATTATTGTTATGTGATTAAAAAATCGAGATTTAATCACAGGAACATACATACATAAATATATTGAGATGTTGATATTTTACAGGCAAGTTGCTAAGTGAAATCATTGAAAAAATTAACATAAAAAGTGTGACAGAGAGGATATTAGAAGTCAAAGAAGCATGGAGTAATGTTGTAGTACATAATAATAGAGTACAATTACCATTAATACCTAGGTATACAACAATACTTTTACATAACGTATTTAAGCACTGCATGCAGTTTACGTACAAGAAAACGAAGAACAATTTACTCCATTCATAGGGTGAAAAATCAGTACCTATGTAAGTTGTAAAATCAAAATTTAATGTAAGAGAAAGTCCATAGCGATCCATCATAGTTCTATTGCTATCAGTAATCAGTATGTTGTAGCAGGGAGGTTTCTATTTCGAATGACCGTAAAGTTTCATGTTGTTTTCCACCACAAACACCATCTGCAAGAACTAACGATTTACATAATTGCTGGTGCTAATTAATGGTAACTCGTCGCATCTTCCATAAATCGCCTTCCTAGCATGTAATTACAACTATTGAATATAGCTACTAACCATACAGAAAACAATTAACGGCGAACTTTCATAAAAAGACGTATCAGCAGCATAAATATTAAAGACTAGCGTTCAAGATCAGGGTCACGAAAACTGTCATTAGTACCAGTAAACGATGCTAAACTAATACAATTCCAATACTTAAACAAACTAAAAATTAATCATTAGATGTGAAGCATACAATAAATTACAATTTCATATCATGAGCTTGATACGCGTTCGACACTTAATATTTACAACTCTGTATTGTTTCAGACGGGTATATACAAAATTACTAAACTAGTGTCCTAAAAATCGTAAAAAGCGCTTTTATAAAAGGTTTTTAAAATGTGACCGAAAATACTGGAGGATTCCAGAAACGCGAGAGCCTCCTTCGCATATCCCTAGAATCGGCCCTGATTCTGCTTGTACAAATGACGTTGGTAAAAAAGCAAACTGATGTTGAATTTTGATTGACTTGGTATATATTCCAAGTTATTACCAGAAAGGTGTAAGTCTATGATTGATGAGCATTATCAACTCCCTTCTCAACTCCAGCTTGTACATAAATCAACTCTGCTGGGTACTTTCGGCTTTTGCTCTTTTACTTTTGAGTTCATCGACAAAACTACTTACGACCCATAAACTGTAAAGCCAAAAAATAATTAGTAAAATCACTGGAATCTTGGGGACTAAAGGAAGTCCAGAGATGAAATAAATGAAGAGGAATGTCACACGAAAAAACAAGATCGTAAAACGAATGTTAAACCATATTGAACACAACTTGATGGATTTCTGCAAAACAAAATCAATTATTTTAGTCAGAAGTTTCTGAACATAAGAAATTATTATGTCATGATATTGCAATTGTTTGCCTTAGTTTAGTACGTTAATAGCGCAGTACCAAGTAATTGTGATCAACGAGTAACGAGTAACTGTACTACTGTTGAATCTGATCACTGAAAATCACAATTTGTAAAAGTTGATTCAAAACTTGCGAAATTATTCAAGAATGATTTTGGATTTTGGAAGTCATCAATTATTAACATACAACAGTTTTAAATTGAAAAAGACATTTCGGGTGTTGCGATATTTACTCTTACTTATTGTAATTTTCAGGAATCACCCGGTGATCTTAAAGATATAGGGTGAGTGTACCCAAGTGTGTCTGGGTCGATCCTTACATTCACGTGGCCACCCAATGATTATAGCAGAGTTAAATCTCTTGTGTTATGGTTTTTCTTTTGTAAACCCCGTTGCGGAAGGGCAAAAATAAGTAAATAAATTAAAACAATTTCGGTCGCCCTCTGTTATAATTAATAAGCTGGTATGTAGGACGGAACCCTGCCACACTTAGGTACTCTCACCCTAGGATAAAATTTTCCTTTATTACCACTTGAACTCCATGAATTAGAACGATAGCTAAAATAACATTGAAGACCCACGATGTAATCCAACCGCACGCAACGGCTATTCCGGCCTTAGTCATCGAGCAATCTATGTATGTATGTAGAAAATTAAATGTAGACAAAAATCGCGTTTTTGCCTTCTATAGAATAATATGTGTACTTTTTATTAATATAACTTTTACTTAAAGCTTATAGATAGTATTTAAATTAAAATTTATATTGGCTGAACTTACTTAAAGCATCACTGTGCGCTCCCGCCATTGTTTTTTTATGGACAATGTCTTTTGTATTAACTGCAAGTTGTACCTCTGCTTGTTTTGCATTCCCTATCGATTTATTCAATGGTATTTCCAGTAAGGGAACTTTCCCAGTAAGTGAGCCGAATTCTAGATTTTGCTGCTGTATTTTTTGCAAGCCTTCACACCCGTAGACCGCAACTAGTATAGTCTCTTCGGCTATGAGTGCACATGTCCATATCTAATTACAATTTCGAAATATGACGTAACTGCAAAAAATTAAGAGGCAGCAACGTTTTTTTGACCTTGTTGGTTCTTATTGTTTCCTTTTTTTGGGATTTAAAAAAGTTGTTGCCTTTTAATTTGTCGCAGTTCTGGGTAGAGGTCTGATCACCAATAAATTTTTACAAAAGACTATTACACATAAGTTTTCGATTTTGTGTTACGTTTTTGCCTAGTTTTATATAGATAATCAGTTTTTTTTTCAGGTAGTTATGAATTTTTTTTTCACTTGCGCTAAATATTTGATGATGTAATTGAATTTTAGTAGTCGCTTACCAAGGAAAAAACAGCTACAATTTCGACTCCTTTCTGCACGGATGTACAACAGCACGGCTGCAACATTTTTGCCAGACTTTTTGTATTTGCTCTTTTGCTTGAGTATTTTAAGCCTGTAGAAGATCCTTAAGTAGTTTTTCGATTTTCATCCAAATGACAGTAATATAATAAATAGTGGTAGTAATAATAGTTAAGTCTGTAAAGGAATTAGTGAAGTAGAACAAAATAGTTTTTCACAGACTTCTGAATTATGGTGATTTATTTTAGTCCTACAGCAATAATTCTACTTCCTTCCGCTGTTCATGGGGTCCGGATTGAAACAAGTTGAATATGCTGAAATGCTTGCAAGAAAGCTTGTGCGGGGTAGCACAGATCATCTTGACGACTTTATACAAAGCTATAATTTAATAATGTAAATTAATTCGTTTGTTTAAGACCTAATGCAAAGTCTGAATGAGCTTTATTTTCAGTATAGTGATACTGACAATAAAGTACCACGTACTAATAATGTATTTCTCTGTCAGGGTAAAAATAGTCGAGGTACGGTTTGCTACGGTTTGAGGGACGGATAAAATGGAATTTTACAGCATTTTTTTTTACAAAATATAATTACATACTTACACTGAAAAAAGGGGAATATTTTATTAGAGATTGTAAAAAGTGTATGCATAATTAAGTAGGCTCGTTACTCCTGTCAGCATCACTATGTAGTACGCTGTTAAATTAAAGAACTTTTAGTTTCAGTGATTTAAGTGACCAAAAGATGCTTGGTGCACGCTAAAAAAAATAGACCGAAATTTACCGGCTTTTATTATTTTCTAATAGAAAGCATTGCAACAAAAACATCCATAGAGAAAATTATTAAATACGACAATAGTTTTAAATGTTGACTATTTACTGGGTCTCTATTAAAATTTATAGGGATTACATATGTAAATCAGTTTTAATGTTTGTCCTGTAAAAATTAACGGAGACGCCAATTGCATGTTTAATCATTCATCACTACTGATTAATGTTCCTGAATACCAAGTTAAATTTTTCTTCACAGGATTTTTTTCAACCATTATTGCCTAATAGTTGTTTGTTAAAAGTAATCGACTTTCGGGTAAAATGCTGAGTAATCGAATTTTTTGTAAAAATTGATGAATATCACTTTTTCTGTTTGCTGTTAATAGGGATACCGGTTCAAAAAATTTACCGGTGTTATTTCCATTAACTAAATTTTCAAATTTTATCGAGCTATATTGTTACAATTAATATACATCCCTATTAATTTTTTACCGAAAAACATTTTATTATTTTTCACCTTGTGGGGAAGGTCAATAATACTTGCTACATACCAAAGTACTGCTACTAAAAGAAATAAGATTTTTTAGCAGGCATTGGTTAATTGGTATAATTAGTGTAGTTTACAAGAACAGTGTAAACTTGGCTCAGTTTAGCTAGGCTGGAATATGGACATCTGGAGGCAATTTTTATTTTGTGATGAATTGCTTTTAAATCTCATTTTTTTTCTTTTTTCAAATACCTACTACACTGCAATGCGAATTAGAAGTTGGTTGTAACACAACCTCATTTATTTCATCTTTCCGTTTCATCTTTTTCCTTTAAATAATACACAAGCGAAGTGTTTAATTTCTTGAACTTTGTACAGTTTCTGCATTCACTCACATCGTATCAAGCAGAGGTAAGAGATAGGATAATTTTGGAGAGTGTATGTATATACCTACTTTAACAAAATTGTTTCATTTATAACAAATCAGCTGCACTGCCTGGGATTGAATCTTTATTTACTTATGTACTATTGACTGCTACTAAATATTCTAATTTTAATAATCACAGCGACAGCATCTCATTCCAGATGCAAGAATGACTTTAAAAAGGACAAATTACAATAATTGTAACTGTGTTCATTTTCGAATTCTGGGACCATTATTGGAGGTTTTACGATAAGTGGCTTCATTCTCGACTGCTGCAATCTTTTGTGCTGGATATGTAATTATTATTACATAATGTACAGAACAAGTTGAAGTACTTATTATTCATTTCACTTCAAATATAATTGCAAACTTCATACGCAGCTGTAATAAGCATGGTAAAAATCCAGCCTAAAGTCTCGTGACTCTTGCTAAGAATTCCCCATACACCAAGTATGAATTAAATGCCTTATTTAACTTGTAAATTCTCTGTGTACAACAATGTGCATACGACTCTAAAAATAGGAACAAAATGACAAGAATAGCCACACGTTGAACTTACAATCTTGACCTTACAGTCAACTGTAAGATCAGTGTGTGACGAGTGGCTATTATTGTAATTCTGTTTCTATTTTTAGTGTCGTATGCACAATGTTTTGACCAACAAATTTGCAAGTAAAATATGACATTTAATTCGCACTTGGTGTCTGTTGGATTCTTAGCAACAACCACGAGATCTGCTGCTGCGTTCTTACTCTATTTATTGCTGTGTATGAAGTTTGCAATTACATTTGAAGCGAAATAAATGAATAATAACTACTTCAACGTGTTCCGTACATCAAGTAGTAATTAATAATTATATCTTCAGCACTCAGGATTGCAGCAGTCGAGAATGAAGCCACTTATCGTAAAACCTCCAATGTTGTACCATCTTCTCCCCTGTCATAATTACAAACCACTAATTTACTAATTTAAAAAATCGAGTTAAACCTCAGAATCGCTGTTACGATAAAAATTTCATTTAGCATCAGAATGCTACTTAATTGTGGATGGTTTGCTTCAATTGGGAAGTAATTACATACACAAGAGCAGCACAAAAACATGTTTAATTACATGAACTTGAAAATAGTACACCTGGATTTGGATAGAATTTCCAAACAAGGATAATTTGCTTACAATGCGGATACAAAAAATTAAGATAGAAAATAAAAAAAATAAGACGCCCACGGGGCACACAACTGCGTATTGAACAGCGTTTTACTTTCCACGGTCATCTCAATAGCTAACGAGCATCGCAAATAAGCGGCAGCACAACAAGGAATTTCTTGCTTAAAACATGAATTCTCTGTATCTTCGGAACCATCCATAGCAAAAGTAAGGCTACACTTTTTGAAATTACATCCTGAAAAATAGTATCATTTTTTTAATAAAGAATATTAACGATTCATTCCATTTATTACCATTTGCATTTGACTCATTTGCTGCATTAGATTTAATTAACTCTCAGTGTAAATAAACTCCCTAGTCAGTGGAGTGATTTAAAGCAAGTTTTTTCAATTCATGTTACATAATTTGTACCTAATCTCATGTACACATCAAGCCTAATCCAACATCAGGTTTGTATTATCGACACTAATTAGATAATAAATAATGCACTTTCCCACGTCAAATAAGTAATTCAGTCGTAACTACATATATCAGTATGCATAATAATAGTGTTGTAATATCAATTTATACACACGCAAAATCGTCCATTTGCACAGCATTTAGATTAACTTTAATCATTTCGAGCATTAGAGAGTGGAATTTTCCGAATTCGAAACGGATTTGCCATGACATTACACACAGTGAAATCGCAGTAAGCCAACCTTCTAATCGAACCCATCGAGCTTTTGATGCTAATCGTAAGGCTACAAATTTTGCATGCGAGCAGAACCTACTTCAAGGAGTTTATGGTACAAGAAGTGATGTGCTATTTTTTGTTTTGCCGCACGTGGTGGTATTTTTAATTTAAAAATGAATGAAATGTGATGATTTTATTTAACTTGTTACAATTAGGTTTTATTTATTATTTTAAGATTGCTTTCAATAAACAGAACATTTTTATAAGCACTCGAGTTCGGCTTACGACAATTTCCTGCCTATATAATAATCAGGCGATGCATTTACGACACATTTTTCGCACAATTTTGAAAGCATCATTACAAGCTAAATACTTACTTATTTTTAACATTACTTTATAGTTTTGAAATATGCCAAGTTTGACATACTAGATTCAATAAAAGGAGAATCAACTACATTTCACCTTCATTTTAACTACGATGTAACTATGAACTTTAAGTTACAAAAAGGAAAAAAAACAAGCCAACTTTGACTTTGTGAATAAAATTGAAGGTAAAAGATTCCGTGAGAATTTTCCAATCTAATTAATTATTTGCGCTGCTAAGGTTGATACTGATGCTGTGGCTGGCGATTGAATTCTAAAGTGCGTGACGATGTGCATTAGGTAATTACATCTTTAGTATGCATTGAAAGTCGCAGTAGGCATATCATTATTATATTATGCAATACCCGGTTTTTGTCTATTTATACATAACTTCAGGAAATGGGCAGCCTGCGAGTTGGAAGCCTTCCTGTTCACTTTTATTCTCATATTTTCTAATAAATATAGAAAATGCCACGATAACTTGAGAATGCACGAAGGCATAACACTTTTTATGTAGGGAAGGTTCGGTAAATTGTGAGCACAGAACATTGCAATTAGTAAGAGTAAATAAAAACTTGCTCAATGTCTCTTATACACTTATAAATATAAAGGTTAAACTCACAAGAAAACGTTTTGACGAGTAACACTGAAATTCGGTTAAAGTTGACAACAGATAAGACGTTCCTTGCATCAATAAAAATGAACTTCTGGTATGTTTTAGTAACCTTTAAATTAATCTGGGCCAAGGGTCACAATCGCATTATACATGCCTATCAAAGGTCACCTTTTCCGGGCAAATTTCAAGGAAAAGTAGTTGTTACTATTTACAATGTTTCAAAAAGGCCTTGATTTTGATTTTCGCACTTTTTCAAAACATCAAGATTGTATTTTTACACTTTTCAAAAAATTAAATTTAGCTTTGAAACTGTTTCAAAAAAACATTTTTTCATCTTTTGGTACTTTTTCAAAGCCTAATATTTTTGGGTCAACTTATTCCAATCGTTTGAGTTTTCATTTTTGTATACTTCTTAAAAGGTTTGAATTTCCATTTTTTTCACTTTTTAGAAAGTCTGAATTTCCATTTTTTACGTTTTTCAAATGTCCGAATTTTTGGTTTATGCAGTTTTTTAATTGTCCGAAATTTTGGTTTATACATTTTTTTGAAAAAGTATGAATTTTGTTTTTTGCATTTTTGAAAAAAGTATGCATTTTTTGTTTTTTGCATTTTTGAAAAAAGTATGCATTTTTTGTTTTTTGCATTTTTGAAAAAAGTATGCATTTTTTGTTTTTTGCAT
>JAAXYX010002932.1:0-15816 GCA_036851915.1 Ptenothrix huangshanensis | reverse complement strand
GAGTATGTTTTAAGACATGATGACACGTCTTCATTGAAGCCTTTAGGAATTCACCAAACGTGGTACGAGAGAAGACTGTTAGATGTGTGGGCTTTCGTTTTTGGAGTAATTCTAACTTCGATCCTCTTAATAATCTACTCCATGAAAAAGTTGATGTGTCTCTTGTGCAGCTTCGTATTTTCTTCCAATACATCTTCAAAGAAAGTTAAAAAACACTAAATCCAAACACAAAGGTTTGTAATCCTTATTGTAGTCCTGTAGTACTAATTACGTCATCCTCACGTTTTTATTGTACGGTTCTAGAAAATCCCTGCCCAGAAGGTTTATTAGTCTATTACATTTTGTAGTGCTTCCTGTGGAATAAGTAAATAATCATGTTTTACATTTATTCGCGATGCATAATTATTAGTTAGGTATAATAAATAATTGTGACAACAAAAAAGTGATATTCTCCATTATTGATTGTGTGTTGGAGTGTACAGTTGTGGCGGCAGTCTCTCCCAGGTGTGAACATAAAATAATAAGTAGGTAGCTGTGTTAAGGTTGACAAATAATTTTGAAAAACAAGTTGAAATACATACCTCGTACAGTCAATAGTACGTAATGTGTGAAAAAGTACCTTTAATTTTTCCAAAAAACATTTCATGTTTTCACAGTGCGATGTACATTTTATACGGTTTCTTAGAAATAACAATTTGCTGCAATAATTGACTGTTACAAGTGTCTTTGATAATAAATAATCCTCGTATCCGCTGACTGGTATTTGTGCTTCATTATTTCACAACTAATTACACGGAAATACATACATAAATTGAGTGATTGAAATTGAATGGGGTAATGAATCTACATTACCATCATCAACCGTTTGTAGATATAATTAATAATTATGATATATAAAATTAAATATAGTTAGAAAACTAGAGGTATTCATGATCTACACAAAAGAAATCAAACATGCACTGCACTGTACCGTACTGTACTATTTTCCATAGTCAATATATAAAATTAAATATAGTTAGAAAACTAGAGGTATTCATGATCTACACAAAAGAAATCAAACATGCACTGCACTGTACCGTACTGTACTATTTTTCATAGTCAATATCTAAGCTATCTCTCCAGTAGATTAATACGATTCATACATGTAGGTAACTTCGCACAAAACGTTCAGCCACAAACAGAGAAAATATAAAAATTAATCATACATACAGAACGTCGGTGCAGAAACAATTTCAATTGTAATATGAAAATTACAACTCTAATAGTTATGTAACACATTCGAAAAACGAAATAATGAAGAAATAATAAATTATTAATTCCAAACCTTCCAGGAGGAACCGATTATGATAAGTATGTATAAACCAGACGAAACATAACAGGTAAAATAAATTAGCGCTAACCCATATCCAAACTTAACTTTACTATAAAGGCATTCTACAGATGAACGAATTAAAATAAAGTAATTAGTACTTTTTCATAAATTAGATACATGCTTACCATTATGTATAATTTTGAAAGCTACCGATATGGTTTCGTATTTCACAAAAAGCAAAAAGTTCTGTTTCGAACTATAAAGCTGATTAACTTTCTTATCTTATAGTGGTATATAGAGTAATACCGAGATACCATGCATGTCAACGAGATATTGAATAAGAACAATGAATTACCTAAATAGTAACAAAACTAACATAACTAAATAACTCCACGCGTTCCGTGCAATTCAATGCAAAATGGAAAAAATACGATTTTAAAAATATTCCACACTCACATAATATAATAATACCAAATAAGGTTTATGATTTGTACCCATGCCCTTAATATTATCGCGCCGCGTTGTGCTTGTTAATCACTGATCTAACCAACAGCACACCACCCTTCATAAATGTAATTTCAAATCCAAAGGCCGTGCAATAGGTAATTATAATCGTTAATCATTAAAGTGAAGGAAAAACTATAATTATCATGCAAAATCCCAAACCAATTAACTCCCGAAAGACAATTTATCGTGTCGTGCATATTATCATTGCTAGATTGAAAATAAAATATCAAACTTAAGTAAAAGATCACAAATTACTGAAATACTGTAGATCTTGCGCCTTAATATTTAACTTGTAAATTATGAACGACCAATAAGAACATTTATAATTAGATTAATGGCTGTCTGAGGAAATTGCCTGAATAAATTAACAAGAGCCGAATAAGCCTGTACATAAATTATTCTATATTAATTATTACTAAATTCAATTTCTGAATACTCGAATTTTACAAAGTGATATAATTTATAGGAGGGATATTGTTTCTTTCAACTAAATAGCTACAATGATTACTGGTTACAGTTTAAAGTTACGGCACAGCTCTTCTGCTCTGCTCTGCCGGCTGATTTTTAAGCTTTGTTTACTGTTTCACTGGCTAACGATGAAAAAATGAAATAGAGTAATTAACGATTTTGAGTACAGTAGTCATGAATTCGTACGGCAAGGTTAAGTAGATTGAATCATAGTTGGTTGTCAGTATTTCGGCTCGATGGTTGTTGTAGTTTCTGCTTGACGTAATTTTAATTGTAATTTCTTCAAACCTTTGTGCTTATCATTAGTAAAAATATTATCATAATTCGGAATCAAGATTGCACCATGTAATTAAGTATTGCATAGCACTATAGTTGTAAAAATTCACTACACTTGAACTTGACTGAAATCAATTAATCGGAGTTCCAATACGAAGACGAAGACGACTACTGATGCACATACAGTTGAGGAAGCGATTATCGTGATTGCACTTACAAGATAGGATTACTTCCACATGGAATTATAATGTGACTGTAAATGGGTAAATATTTGAATGTAATAATTATTATACATTTATATTCAACAATAATAAATTGAATTATTATGGAAAGATTATCCTTGGGTATTTTAAACGATTGAGCTACTGCTTAGCTGACTATTTGTTGAGTCTGATTTTTTCACTTCCGCAGGAAACTGCTCCGTCTCTCGACCTGGAAAAGTTAACCAACGTAGCACTGCTAAATGTAATACTTTACTAAATACAACCAGTACGTAAAATCAAACAATCAAATAATTATATTGAGGTATAAAGATGAGGCACGAATCATTGAATATGAAAACATTATCTGCTGTGTTTATCCTGCTAAGCGTAGTAAGTAGTCTTGGGCGTGGCTTTTGATTTTTTGCATGCATTAGATAGGTACTCGACACTCGATTATCGATTTCGACTTGGTTTTCGATTTCGATTTCAAAGTCTGTTGGGCTAATAGCAAATGACTGGAAATCAATACATCTGGCTTTGAGATCAAAAAAGGCCAAAACCAAAATGAAAGATGGGAGATGATGAAAGTTGCTGTATCATCAGTGTTCAGATATTTTGCAAAAACAATTGTCATACTAATTAATAACTATTATAATGGTAAGGGTAAGGGTAAGTCAAGGACACAAATTATTGTTACAGGATTCCTGAATTATCATTCAAATCTCTTTGTGTCTTTTTAACGTCAACAAAGCAACAAATTCAAGTCAAGCCAAGAAGTCAAGTCAAACATGGTAATTGTTTGACGGTTCAAAACCTTGAGGGCCATTGTGACATGGGAAGAACCACATGAGGACCGGACCACGACCACAAATCTCACTCAGCAACGTCATCCGTGGTTTCCGGGGTCGATGACGTCCTAATTTCTTAACCTGATTGATGGACCAAGAGAAGAAAAATCACCATTACATTCCTCGGCACAAAAAATACCACCACTTACTGTAGCTACGCGTACGATGTCTGTATCTGGCTTCTAGATATTGCATACTCTCTGTTGTTATTATTCTATGGTGCTTACGTGTTCGACGGCAGTTTCATCTGAGAAGACGGCAGACAGTTGATCGATCATGATAGCCAGGACGAACATACCGAAGAGCAAGCTTTCCAGCATGAGAATGACTGAGTGCAATCTATCATAACCAAAGAATAGAACACATAAAGTGTATGCATTAATTCTGAGAGCAAGTCATCTGGATTTGCATCTCCCTGTGCTAGGCTATTTTTAGTTTTGTTAATACTCGTCTCTCTTCTACTTTAGTACTTACACTCTCGATTGCTTGACGACTAGGTCTTTTGGACAGTAAGGACAATCGGCCGTAGTCCAGCTGTAAACGACTAGGGCAGCAGAATATACGGATAAGACTCCGACGTAGATAAGGAATTGCATAAAATATTTCTGATTCCACTCGCCAACGCAATTATTTATCCTGTCAAGTTTATAATAACACGCACTAAACAATTTCGTACATTTCATTTCAAAAATTACTCCACTTCCACGCATATATTGTACCATACAAATATTCTTATTGTGGCTACAGTCATAGTCCTATATTTAATCAAAGAATATCTGCATTACCATGGACAATGATGATCCATGCGTCTAATGCACCGATTGCAAATTCTACAATGGTGGGCACGAGGTGGGCGATAGGCTTCACAGCGAGAGCAGATTGACCAAGTTCCACCATCTCCTTCCATGGCATTCTTTTCTTTTAACGCTTTTATCAATGAACAAAGATTCAGTAACTCATAAAGTCACCGTGACCGTCAACATACCAGTTTAAGACTACATACTTTATAATTTCCAAACAATATAAACTTATCGTACTACTTATAGTAGATCGTTCTTATACGCTTTACACATTTATGGCATTAAGCTTGTCATTTACTCTTAAGTTCGCATTTACAAATTATATAAGCTCAAGGACACAACAACATAACATACCATTGGTGTGGTAATCAGAAAAATCGATTCTAGCCTGCGGAAGTGGTACAATACCAGGGTCAGATAAGACTGCTCGCAAATGAGATGCTGTCAATAGTGCTACTACTATGTTAAATACGACGAGGTGAAAACTTCCCCAAAGGCTATAAAAATAAACAAAGAAAAGAAGATTAATGCAGCTGGAGCTTAAATTAAATTACCTACTCCAAATAAAAATGTATCGATTTTCTAGCTTTTATTATAACAGTCAAATACGAACAAAGAGACTGAAGCTCTTACCTATCATAAAACGATGTTAAAATGATCCAACGCGTAACTACATAATCGGCGTAAAAAACGGCTCCATAAGTGATGAACATGCATATTATTCCACAAGGGTCTTTACGAAATATCGGCATTTTCCTTACTGTAAATTTTGTACCAGTTTCGATTTATTCGATAATTTCGTATTAAATGTGTAAGGCGACTTTTCTCGTGACTTCGTCGTACCCCCACACAACTAACACTCCCTTCGTTCACGATTTTAACGTAACACTAACCGTCAACTGCAATCAGCTTTAATCCGCTAAAATAAAAAATAATTCATAGACATAATAATGTTATTATTGATGTTGTCCATACATTTTTCAACTGAAAAATTCACAATACTAAAAGCCGTGTTTTAAGCACCAAACAAAAACAAACAACAATAAAACATTTAAACAGCCATCCTCATCTTTACCACTGTCAGTTAGGTTGTCAGTTTCAAGGCTGTTTATTGTTTCTATGATAAATTATATAAATTAAGAACAGATTCATATTTTCAAACTAGGAATCGGATATTATAATGAATTATATTTGTTATACTTTTACTCACATGATCTACCATTACACTAGAATGATTAGTTGTTAGTGGAATTAATGATTAGTTGTTAGTAAAAACGAGAATAGTTTCTGTTTCCGTTTGTCGGTGATCTGTAGTAGTGTAAGTTGCAACGAAAGTCTTGAATAAAACTAAAATTGTGACAAAGGGTACTTTTACTACTACTTTTTACTGATATCCTTTTGATATTTGACTTCCAAAGAAACCACCCATTCAACAGGAAAGTATTTAAAAATGTAAAGTCAGTAATTAAATAAAAACAAAACTCTACGACAGTCAGTATTAATTACGTTCATCAGTTGTGGCTCAACTGAGACTGGACTGACTGACTGTGTCAGGTGACAGCAAATGTCAATAGTTTCTCCAGAAATAAAGATAAAGTCAACAGTCAACAGTAGTGTAGTATCGTCAATGTCAGTGTGCCGTAAACGTGAAGGAATGACGAACGTCAAATAAATGTCATGTAAACTTGTATGAAAATTAACAGTGTACCGTGTACCACAAGCCAAGTAGAATAATTTTACTAATGACTAACTTGTTTACGAAATGTTTGATGGCCGAATTCGGGAAGTAGAAGTTTATAGTCTAGTGAGTGAGACCGAGATCGAGACCAAGAGCAAGACCAAGACCAAGGCCGAGAAGAAGACGCACTTGTAGAAATAATGGGATTTTTAAATCTAACTGTGTTTAGCTTAACATGATAATCCTCCCATTCCAATTCGATCCAATCTAATAATTGGAATTAAAGCGAATGAATTCCAATTTGCGATTTCCTTTGACTACTTGATGACTTAAGATGCTGTGACTGAATAATCGGAAAATTCGAAGCTGAGTGCATGAAATGTAGCACAGACGGGATGTGTGGAGCGCAGGTTTTTGCTCTGCTCCGTTCATCTCACATCTCTGCCGTCTGCCTTTTGGCTTTCGCTTCAGTCCCTACCTGAATCAACCTCAACCTGCAATTATTATTCCAGATTCAACTGGATCTTGCCTGATCTTATTACACATCTCACTCCAACACTAACAAGCTCCAACAACATCCAACGATCCACACACGACCCAGAAAATTCAAACCGCCAACTCCGATTCCTACTATTCTACTCCTCCAGCTCCGAATTCGGTTTTGGTCTTGGTGTCGGTCTCGGTCTTGGTCTCCCTTCCTTCACATCAAAGTCAAGCTTCCAACGAAATAAAACCGAAAAGCTAAAGCAATATCCCGGGTATATACACAGGCAGAGCATTGTTCTTGTACATGCCCATGTCAAAGTCAAACGGCATGTACAAGATAATACGAAGCATTTGTTTTGATTCCCTTGGAAAGCCATGTACGTCGATATGCAAGTAGAAGAAGGTCTCTACACTAGAACAAACATTCCTGTAATGTCAATATGAAATTTCCTCCCGGTTTCCACATGGTTGACGGTTCAAGAACTTCTTGTATGCATTCCTTGAAACTTCAAAGCATAACATTTACTTTGTAAGAAAGCATGAGTACTTAGAATGTAATTTGCGTACAGCGTCGTTGAAAGTGTCAAATACACATATTTGATCCAACGCAAGGTTTTACATTTACTTCTTCAAACACCATATTTTGTTCTTTTTCTACATCGCCTCACTTAAATATGATCACATACCAAAACTGGAATAAAATCGTACTGTGCTGAGACAGAAATTAGAATAGAATAATGAGAATAATTATGTGTTTGAAAGAAGAAACAGAATAATTTAAGTATGACCTGCTGGATGACTGCAGCTTGTAAAACGCTACATCCAAATCTAAGGAAAATGCAATTGAGAATTGAGACAATTATCATGCATATCTAGTACCCAGTGTAGATGTTCTGCCGCAGCCTCTTCCGTTCCATATCCGCATCCGAATCGGAATCAGAGATTTACATAATTGTCTATAATCAAAGAGAATTATTAGGGCAATAAAAAATAACATTTACATAAAAGGAAGGACCGAGTGGAGTAGGAAGATTTGATTTGGCGTGACTTGACTACAGTACTTGACCCAAGAAGAAATGATGATTCTCTGGGTCGATTCTGAAGCTATGAAAGCTTTTGAAAAGATTTACCTCGACTGTAAAACTTTATTACATTGCTTCTCCTCTCGAAATGAAAATCTGGAAGTGAAAATTAAATTATGGGAAAATATGACTACATACATAATATGCGCCTTTGAACGGCAGGGTAACAAAATTTTGCTACGTGTTGTCCTTGGCGTGATATGAGATTTTTTATTGACAGAATGAGATCAGTTTTATCACTTTTGATATCAGACTAGGCACTGGATATACACACCCTAAAAGTGAAGCTTAAGGAAATCGGAAACGAATCTAAGGACAAGGGGATGCAAAATCGTTATTTTAACTCCCTTTACTTTTGACTAGTGCTGTAAGATTGTTAAAAAGGGTTAAGTATTTTTAAATTCTGAATTACCAATCAACAACATTTCACATTTTTTAAACAATATTTTATTTTTCTAATAACATTTTTCAACACTATACGATTTTTTTACGAACGATTTTACTGTTAACAAAGTTAATAAACCATCATAATTCAGATATTTAATCTTGTTATCAATGCTTTTCAATGTTAAAAAATTAAAAGCTATAGGTAGTAGGTACTATTTGTAACAATCTTACAACACTACCTTTTGGACAAGGGTTTCAAACTTTTCAATGGGGCTAATTGAAAGGGAATTTTTAAATGGAAAAACCAATGTCATTATTACAAACAGAAATCTCAGAATGTTATAAAAACTAAAAAAATTAATGACCTTTCGTCATGGTTCATAGGTTCGTACAAATGTTCATATATAGAGAATAAAAACAAGGAGATTTGTATTGAGAATGAGTGTAATGAGATAATCAGGAAGAGAAAAAGAAAAATGAGAAATGTAAAATGTAATTATAGGTAAATGCAATGTACTAAAGAAAAGTAGGTACTTAGGCAGAGTAGCTCGTAAGGTAGTAGTCGTAGAAGTAGAAGTAGATGTAGTGTAGTAGGTACGTAGTTACGTAGTAAGTACAAGTAGTCGAAGTGTCGAAGTAGATAGTAGATACTAGTAGATAGTCTAGATAGTAGATAGTTAGATAGAACATCGCTTGCGTGTGTTAGCATTGAAGGCTAAGGCTAGAGATACTTGACGCGAAAGTGAAGGTGCGCAATTGGTTCAAATTTGTACACGTTGATACATACAGTATATAGTACGACGTACGGCAGTACAAAACTAAAAATGATAATTAGTAATTTGACAGCAGGCTGTGAAGTGAACTTCCAGATAAAATTGCAGTTAAGTTAAAACGGTGATCATAAATAATCTGAATTAAAAATACGGAAAATGCTAAACCACGTGTAATTTGTTGGCTAGAACGCCTCCAGGCCGTAAAATCTAGTCACAATTAGTTTCTTCTTATAGTTTTCATCGACATATTTTAGAAGATTCAGTTGTCAGCATTCAGTATTATTAGGAAAAGAGACGAAGTGGAGTGAAACGAAAGGTCTGTTGGCTGCAGGTGTTCACAGAGCGGGGCCATAATAATTGATATTTCCGTTGCTTACTTTCAACATTTAGCCAGTGAATCTGATTCAGCTAATTAATCATGAAAGCAAATTTTCGAAAAGATCTGGGGAATATTCTCCTGCTGGTATTTCTGTATGTACTCCAAGGAATTCCACTAGGGTTAATAGCCAGTATCCCGATGATTCTACAGAATCGTCATGTGTCGTATAAAGAACAAGCAAAATTTAGTTTTGCCTACTGGCCCTTTAGTTTGAAACTTTTCTGGGCTCCTATCGTAGATGCACTTTATATTACGAAAATGGGTCGACGAAAAACATGGCTAGTACCAATGCAGTATCTCATAGGGATTTTTATGTTGTGTTTGTCTGCTAGAGTCGATGAACTCTTAGATACTGTTAATATTACACTCATTACTGGCGTCTTCTTCATGCTTAATTTCCTAGCTGCCACGCAAGATATTGCAGTGGATGGTTGGGCCTTGACAATGCTGCGGAAGTAAGTGACATGAAAATATTGACCATCTACTAATGATGGAATGAATTGCTGATTGAGTTAACATGTTTTGAATTTTATTAAGTCTGAAGTTCAAAGGTATATTACATTGCTTACTAATTGATCTTGATTTTTGAATTGTGGATTTAACCTGAAAGAGAAAATGTGGGATACGCTTCAACTTGTAACAGTGTTGGCCAGACAGCTGGTTACTTTCTGGGATACGTGGTTTTTCTTGCACTGGAGTCTGCTGAATTTTGTAATAAATATTTACGGGTTGTTGATGAAGCAGTGGGACTAGTCACCTTGCCGGGTACGTTATTAAACAATGTTTTTGTCTGTTTTACCTCAACCGTGGACCTTTGTTTTTGACATTTAAATGCAATGCACATGGTTGGCAGAATTTGCAATATTTTTTTACATTTGGTATTTTGCAGGTTTCCTGTATTTTTGGGCTTGGGTTTTTATGATCACCACAACCCTTGTGTGGATTATGAAACGTGAAAATCCTGAAACCGGTACCAATAGCGAGAAGATCGATGTCATATCCAGCTACAAGGGTCTATGGCAAATTCTGAAATTACCGAATATTAGACAGTTACTTATTGTCCTTCTTACTTGCAAAGTGAGTGTTTTTAATTACCACCACCAACGAAAAAATCAAGTATTATAGTATTAATTAGTAATGCCTATTAATATTTCCTATTTTCATTTGTGCTTTCATTTAATATTCGTTTTTGTAATTACAGATTGCATTTGCAGCGTCAGATTCCGTCACAGGTTTAAAGCTGGTTGAAATGGGAGTTCCAAAAGATAGATTAGCTTTGCTTGCTATTCCGTTGACGCCGATGCAAATATTTTTACCTCTTGTAATTTCCAAGTACACTGCTGGGGCTAATCCAATGAATGTTTTTATTCTAGCCTATCCTTTCCGGTAAGTATACGTAGCATAGCTACAATTTAAGATGTCATGTTCAGTCTCAGGAGCTTTTTATTACCTCTAGGTACATAATTGTTATGAAAAAGGTGTCATTTTAACAAATAGTCTGATTTTTATTGCTTATCCAAATTGTACCTTTGCAGACTGGCCTTCGGTCTTGTGTTCGCCCTTATTGTTTACCTGACCCCATGGTTTCAGCAATTGGATGGAACGTTCCCGTTCTCATATTATGTTGGAATTGTTGTTGTTTACGCGATACATCAAATCTCGGTATACAGCATGTTTGTAGCGTTACTAGCATTCTTTGCACAAGTCAGTGATCCTACTGTTGGTGGTACTTACATGACCTTGCTAAACACTGTGTGCAATATGGGAGGAAATTGGCCGTCAACGTTGTCCCTTTGGTTTGTTGATCCCTTAACGTACAAAACGTGCACAGGTGGAAATTCTACGATGGAATTTAATGACTGTTCCACTTCGAGTCTAACTGATGTAAGAAAAGAACTTAGAAAAGCAAAACCAAAAAACAATTACTAATAGTTTGCTCCTAAATATACAACATAATAAAACTGTCTGTCATTTTTACTGTAATAAGCTGTATGTTGGTATATTATTTTTGGATTTATCGTATCACAGGTGTGCACGACTGCAGGCGGTAAATGCACGGTGACAACTGATGGTTATTATGTGGAAAGTTTCATCTGCGTTATTTTTGGCTTCGTGTGGCTGTACACTTGGGGAAGAAGGACGATAAACAAACTCTCCAGTTCTCCTGAATCAGCTTGGCAAATTTCAAGGTTGAGATCTAAAAAGGATTGACTACTTAATGATCATGAACCATTCGATCTTAGATTGAAAAGCAGTAGCTGTCCGAATCGATTCCCAATCGTGTATTAAGTTTTATTTTATGCAGACTCTAGTACCTACAAAGAGGATATGTGCTGCGATTGATTTAAAAAGCAAAGAAAATTACATCAATCAGTCACTTTCCTCTAGTATTTAAAATAATAATTATTGTATGCAAAAAGTCCGGCGGATGCAAATAGTTCAGAGTGTGGGTATAAAAGTTACAGTTTCTGTATATAATAGAGGACAGAAAGTCCGGTACACATGATTCATTTTATGTTCCTCTGGACTATTTGTCCTGCTTGGTCTTTTTGCCTATTCTGAGATTGTTTTTGCACCCGGCAGACTTTTTCCGAACCGAAACTTCAATTACATTCTCCTCAAACATGCAGGCATGGAACATTCAAGTCCTCCGTTTCTAAATATTCGGTGTAAAACCTACTTTTCTGGATAAGAATAATCCAGCGATGGTGCTTTAGCGGGAGAAACTGGGAAATAGAAAAACTACACTTCTACTAGTTTGTACTTTATTTTGTAAAGCAGTCTGTTTGCTTATGATTTTAAATTTAATAAGTTATGAATATGGGATGCATACAATTTTACAATGAAACGTACATAGAATAAAAATATAATTGATAATTAACACTAAAAATGTTTATAAAATCGTGGTATTGTATATCAGGAATGACATCGATTAAGTTGCGAATATGCTTAATTAGTAACGTTAAACAATATTGAATTAAATTTCGCGAAAGATGTATATTTTCATAATATAATTACAGCTGGCAACTACAAAAGGCGATAGAATCAAAAGTGTCATTACCAGACCTAAAAATATCTGTAAGCTTGTTAAATGTATTTTGGCAAAGTGCTGAGGCTGTCCGTCAATTTGTTTTTGTTATACTGAACATATTTAGTACATTACCTTATTCGCCAGTAGCATGCGCTCCGAGCTGTGTAAAAAATATAATTAACTAGTTTTTAGCAAATTAATTTTGTTATAGTTATTCGGTTTAGCTTTGTCAACATAGCATCATTACAATTACGATACACTAGGCCGGTTGTGGTATTCTCAATTTTATGCACACCACGTAATGAGGGAACCCGATGGATTCTTATAGTGTAAATGCGGTTGTAATTTGTTTTACAAAAATGTAAATCACAATATTTCACTAGAGATTTTTATCATTTCCATGGTATTTTTTACAAAACGTAAATAAATGTAGAAGTATGACGGCATTTACAATCTGTCGGCCATCGGGTTCTCCCCCCTCCAATATTTAAGTAATTTATTGTTGTAATTTCATCATATTACGATCGCAATAATCATGTCTTACAGAATTAATCATGTCTTTATACAAATGTTTATGCTGTTACATAAGTAATTTGTTCATTAGTTGAAGGGGTTGCTTGTACTTATTTCATTATTCACATTATTGACAATCGTTTATTATCTTGTCACTTGTAGTAACAACTTGGTGCTGGCTGAGTCAGTAAAAAATATCATAAATGCTTAGTTGGTTCGTAAAAAATGTGATTTTTATGAGGAGAAACAAAAGAAACATAATTTGAACACCTTATAACATCATTACTACATATTGTTACAAACACACCTTGTATAGCATAGCACCCAGTTGTATCAGTATCTCTAATTGTTGATGTATAATTTATTAACATTTACAACAAAGCTTCGTTCTAAACGGAAGTAACTATAAGATTATAATTTATTACAGACTTACTGGAAAATAAAACGAACAGTTTTAATGAATGAGTAATTGCATTTGTGTTGCTGTTAATAATTAATTGTGACAATGTATGTAGTAATACTAATATCAAAATATATGGAGTGGTATTAAAGGAACGGGGTCAATACCACATGCAAGAAAAATAGTATCTTAATTCATCATAATCGATCCAGTTCAGTCAGATTGTATGCAATTATGCATTAGCATTTGCTTTCCTACTATAGGAACAAGTAGGAAGTTTCAAAATGTATGATAGACATTCAAGATAGAGATTTTTTTTCGATAGAAGGTTAAGTAGGAAAAGCTGAGAAGGATTTCTCGTATGTGATTATCCAAATGAAGGAGAATAATTGATCCATCGTTTATTCAGCAATCCTCTTCTACTTCTTTCCCATGCCTAAATCAACGTTGAAAACTTTTCCTCTACCTTCCTTCCCTCGTAAAATAAATACGTGCATGTATATAGTCAACAAGGACCGCATCGGTTTGTCCGTTCTGCATTCGCATCCGTAGGCCCTTATATGTACCTACCTAAGTACATAGGATATTATAGATAGAATAGGAAAATACGGAGAAATCCACTCTACATTTTCATATTAGTAGTTATTGAGTAAGCTATGCTAATGCTAAACCTAAAGCCAAGCCAAAGCCCGAACTAAGGCAACCCCTTGAAGCATCCTACTTTGGGAAATCTCCCAATCCATTCCTAATAATAATATCCGTAATAAGAATAATAATCGTTCTTCCTCCCAAATCCCCCAAAACCGCAACCCCAACCGAACTCTTACGGCTATCTGTATTGCTGTGGAGATATCGAGTGGAGAAGTCTCTGAACTCCCGGTTTACAGTCAGATCCACATATCATATAGAAGTCGCATAGGTGTTCACATTTGCATTTCCATTCCACACCGCATTATTCAAATGATTTGATGTTTTATTATCCTCTCCATATTATATATTAAATTTCTATATCAGCATCCATGTCTTTTAAATATATGTTTAAGTTCTTGCTGTACTTCATAGTTTATCCCCTATGCATTTTTATCTTCCTTTGCCCCTTAGCCAAACACAACTAAGTGTGTATGTTATGTATATTGAGGTAGCTAGATTTATAGATAATAAATAGCTAGTTTTCCACTCCCCGGCTGACTGTGTTCAAAACTGAATATCTAATATAATATCGAACGTGAATAATATAATAAATTCAGTGAGAATATTCTCCAATGCACAGGAGGAGATTCACGTTCTCATTTGGATTTGGATTTTGAAAACATGATTAAAAAATCATTTTCAATCCGAAAGGAAACAGAGTCGAGGTTCAAACAAGCGTTGCAAAAATGTGGTTAAAATCGACCAAAATTGACTTGAAAAACCTTTTATTTGTGGCCAAAATCAGCCGAGATATCATTTGTTTATACTTCTTGGTTGCATTACAGTACCAATAGTTAACTATCTTTCACATTTTGAAAGTATTGCATCAACTGTAATAATTAATTGTACTGACTTATTTAAGCCATTGAAAAAATGAGAAGGCGACGACATGATGCCCGAGGACCGGTAGGGCACATAGTTAGAAGATCACATTCATTTCTTGTGATATTCGTGGCATGACGCTGAACGTAGTAGTGAAGCGAAATAGACTGGATTATGCGAGACTAAACTTTTGCTTCCATCCATAAGGTAGCAAGTGAAGGACGGTTACCAGTCCCAGGAAAAGTTGAAAGGTCACTAACCAAATCCTACGGGCTGGGTTTGATGGAAAGTGGGAGGTAATGGTCAACAGCCGGAGTAGCAACACGATAATGCCTGTATGAAAGGACTCCTAACTAATCGTAAGTCTGGCTAGCTGGTTTGTGACTTGCGAGTGAATGATTGTTTAAGAGTAATTAGGGAACTGAAGAGTGAATGATAACTGATCGTGAGTAAACAGAATAAAAACAGGATGAAAACAGAGGGAGAATACAATACTACGATGTTGAATCTAATTGGAAGTGTTTGTGTCTCCTTAATTAACCTAAAGGCACAAAAGTACGTAAACCAGAACAAGAATCAGCCAATGACTGTAGTTGTAGCTAATGGCTAATAACAAGCAGGTACAACTGCTCATCTTGTTTTAATCATTTTTACATCTCTTTTAGACATTTATTACATCATACTACGCACAGAAATGCGTAAGAGATATGTATAAGATGATTTTTTTATTAACAATTCTGAGACGCACAGACACCTAAAAAAGTGATGCTCCACAATTATAATTACTAAGATTTGCCACAGTGTAGCTTCTTCAGATCCAGAATCAAAGTTACGGTGCGCAATAATCGTCTGTTTGTAAGTTATATAGCAAGTAGAGAATGAATGGAAGAAAGTGATGATTTAAGTAATTAAATCTTGGAAAGTATGTTTGCCTTACTTTCCGTACGAAGAGAAGTACACAATACTTTGCTGAACAGCTCACATTGGTTTTGTTACTGCAAAGCTAGCCTATGATAGGTATGTACATGGGTAGTTGGAGCAGACAGCTTAAAAAGTTATGTCGTCCTCTTTTCTCTTCACAGTCACAAAAAGAACAAAACCTTCAATTCCATGTCCTTTTGCTTTTCCTTAATTTATAGGTAGCTTTGCTTGCTTGCTCTT
>JAAXYX010002931.1:0-15826 GCA_036851915.1 Ptenothrix huangshanensis | reverse complement strand
TGTAGATAGTTTTTCTTTCGCAATATAGATACCTACGAATACGTGAGACAGGAATGAAATAAATAAAATGAAATCCTTACTATTGGCATATTTTCTTGGGACTTTGCGTGTTTTTTATCCGAATCATCGCACGCATATACCTTCATGAACATCAGGTTACAACACACCGAAAACATGCGGACAACCCAAAATATCACGAAGAAGGATTACTGCCGCACACTTTAACGCATTTTTACATAATCATTTGCGTAAAACTCAAAAGACCGGAGTGAGCAATTAAATCATTTTACACAGGATTGTTAACCTTATCACCAGGTCACCGGTACCAAATTACGAGAATAAATAAATTTAACGTAGTTGTAGTTCATACCAATATACCAACTGACTTGTCCGCGTACCACATCCCGTCCCAAAATGACGTTAAACATTATTAAAACATTTTACTTTATTTTACCCATTTCTCTTTGAGCAAAAGCCCACTCTTTTACCGCTCAGTTGGAACGCTTAGTGCTCACATGCAGAATTAAGTTCTTAAGATTACATTTTGTGTTGCCGTTAATAATGATAATTCGAAACATGTACATAATTAATCACATACTACGAGTTCTTTACTGAGACAAAACCAAGGTTATCTTAACTACAAATATGAAACCGCGGTAGTTCATTCGTACTTTCACAGGAAATCTATATTATGTAGTGTTATACCTATATCTAACAAGGCTTATGGCTTATAGTACATGTGAATGGGATATAGGTTGGAATGGGAGAGTGGTGAGTGAAATGCCAATCGAAAGTACTCTTAAAAAGGCAAGACTTTCGTTTCTTGTTAATTTCTCACTGACTCTCAAAGTCAGGGTCTCATATATTTATACTCCTAAAGTAAACATGTATAAGCACTAAAGTTGTCATTACACATTAGAAGTATCATTATCTAAAGATTATATAAAATGTTTGTGTCAGCATTTAATAGTCATGATCTGTTCATGTCTGGAAAATTGTCAGAGTTAAGGTTGGTAGTGATTACGATTCTGGTCAGTAATCGTAATCACACCGATATGCCATGAGTTGTCAGTGTCTTGTGTATCTTTTGCATGAGTCCAATCTTATCGCATAAATGATCAATTGCTCGAATGATATTACAAGGATGAATCAATAGTGTAATGAACTTAAATCAAAACTGAAAAAATCCAAAAATAAGAAATCAAATCCAAAATCTAACAGTAGGTACTGTTAGATATAGATCAGTGGTTGAATGGTTCAGAAAAAGCGGTATATATATGATAATTATAATTGAATTCCTGACAATCATATAGACCTTATTGCGAAAATGAGAATAAAATCAAATCGTGGGAGGAGAAGCCACGGATAAGGCTGCGGATGGATAATACAAATAACATGAAAATTATAAAAATAAACCTGGTTATACCACGTTTTGCTGACTGTTCTTGAGCATGTTTTTCCGCTTATGTCGATTCCCTTTACGATACAGTCAACAGTGCAGTGCCGCTGAGTAGGTATGGTCCTGGTTCTGGTAGTCCGGTTTCGGTGAAAGAAGTACAGAAAAGAGAGATCAAGAGGATGTAGAAAATCGGATCTGCGCTCTTGGCAATATTAGATTTGCCATGCGAATTTTTTCTGTCTCCGTTCGCCTTTCTTACGTTCATGGAGAAAAGGAAGACGACGACCAAAGTGCAGTGCTTGGTCTGCCTGCCTGCCGGGTTTTACACTTACTTTACATACCCTGGATATACTTGGACGGGTTCTGGCTGTGGTACTCTTCTCCCCCGGTTTCGGTCTTTTCGCATCGGTATCAACATCAACATCAATTCCGCAAAAGGCTCAGACAAGGAAGAAAAGACTCGCTCATCAAGTTTCAGCCTGCTTCTAACTTGAAACTTCTAGCCTTCTTTCTTTCTCTTTGTCTGCCAAGCCGTGTGTCGTGTCGTTTCGTGGTCGTGGTTGTGCAGACGTCGCTCTCTTTCCCAACCGAATTCCAGCATTTCCAGTCAGTCGGTTCATATCCTCCAGTCGATACACTTCAACAGCAACTTCCACAGTCCACACGCTGTTCCCCGGGTGTCCTGCTACATCTCGCAATCCATCAGAAAGTGCAGCGTAAATCTTCTCTTCTCAGTTCGTAGTCACAGGTCACAGTCCGATTCGGAATACGATATAGCAAAAGCCGGTAAATTTAGTTCACGTAATTTTCAAAAGCCGAACAAAGCGAAGGTACCTACCCAGGGATTATAAAAGAAATAGTATTTTTGTTCAAGCTACAATAGTATAGTTATTTTGCTGGACCACACGCACACACGTGCTTCTCAACTATTTGTGAGGTTGTAAAAACTACGTTTGCTCAACGTATTATGGTGTTATTGATACCCTGCAGACAGAAAACGCAAGTCAAGGAAGTCAAAGGGGAACTGATTGTATACATGTAATAAAAGTATTAGATAGTAGGAAACTGCGTAGCGGCTAGGTCATTGTATTGGTGTTTTCAACATATTTTTCTGCATGTATTCCTAATGGTTGTTGTTTTTCCTCAATTTGACAGATTCCAGATCTAACGCTAATGTGAAATAGGACAGAATGAAAACACTGCTGGTCCTGGTTTTGGTTGATGCCTAAAGTGGATCGTTGATGGTTGATCTAGATCTTGATCTTGATCTACTGAGATGATCCGACAGATACTATTGATTAAAGCGTTTATGATATACAATAAGACGAGCCAATATTAGTATAGCTGCTAGGAATTCTTTCTACCCTATCGGCGTCATCACGATAGCTGATTGTTCCGGTAAACATGAAACAATTGAGAGCTGCCTGTAGCAAATCGAAATGGTAAATATCAAATGTCATAATGCGACAAGTTCATTATCAACATCAACTCAACTCACACATCTTTTCCCTCAACCGTTATGTTAGTAATCATGTGTTTCTTTGGTATTGAGCTGCCTGTGGCAAATCGAAATGGTAAATATCAAATGTCATAATGCGACAAGTTCATTATCAACATCAACTCAACTCACACATCTTTTCCCTCAACCGTTATGTTAGTAATCATGTGTTTCTTTGGTATTTGTGCTATGTGAGTGTTAAGGTTCCCTCAAGTGCTAATCATCGTGGTTGTGAAATTTACGACTGTCAAACCTTCAAACGTATCCGGAATAGTTGTGCTGATAGCGAAATCAGACTGTAGGTGATACATATAGGGATTTTATCCTCGAATTTATTCAGTAGACTTTGAAAATTTTCCGTTCTTACCATTACATTGCCATCGTTTTGGACAGGTTTTAAGTGAACTTGAGAAATTTTTAGATCCGGTGTGGTATGTTATCTCGGGCTTTTTAGGACGTTTTGACTCTGGAGGTGAGAACGTATGTATAGTGATCAAGTTTTTGTGTGCATCGTGTGCAACTGACTGGGTAAAACAACTGTACCTGTGTACCCGAACTCCTGTTGTGACCGGACAAGTCTGTTTTGTAGAGGTGTTTACAATTGAATAACCAGGTTGAAGGTTAGACATTTAGAGATTGGTTGAACATAGAGTTAAAGTTAGCATTATATGTGCATACCATCTACTTTACTTTTGCTCTGCATCTTGGTCAAACCTATGTATATTAATAGTGGAGTGAAAAGTTGTTGGACTTACTGAGTTTGATCGAGTTTGAGCGAATTGAGGTTTTATTTTCTGATAAAACATTTGTCAAGTCAACTGTACCTACCTACCTGACGTTCGGTTTTAACTCGAGTTCAGTTGGTTTGAAAGATCGACTCGAAGGGGATACGACAGGAAGAAAACAACGGGGGCGAGTTGTAATGCTTCGGCCAAAAGACGTGAAATAAGAGTGATCGTGTTACTTGTTACATGTAATTACCTTTTGGCCTCTCTCAACTTGCACATTCATCGTGCAGTCTACACCATTCTTTCCCATTCGTCTGGGTCAACCAAGTTCACAAGTCCTTAGAAGTTTATGAACGTTCGATTAAGTCACCGAAGCATTGCATTGGATTGCCTTGTATTGGTCTAATTTTCGGAAGATTCAGCAAACCAAGTTAGAATGAGCAGTGAGAGTGGAGAGAGTTACCCAAAAAAGTCTGTGGTTGTTCATCACCATCATCATCATCATGAGGTGGAGGGTGCACATGGTCCACGAATCACGAGTGACACTAAATGTTCAGCCAGAGAAACCACATTGACGTTATGTGTTGTTGTTCTAGCTATTTTGTCCTTTGGTCTATTAGTTTTCATTGCGGTGTCTGGGCCTTTGTCTTCTCTGCTGTCAACTGTAAGTTGTCAATTTGTTCATTCTCTCCGTTTACTTTTCCCTTTTGGGTAGCTTTCGGTTAGTCTAACGTTGGATACGATGTTGGCTTGATTTGGTAAGTGTGTAAGGGTGTCTGACGTAAGTAAGTAGGTAGGTACATCACTATACGTGAGTGTTCAGCTACTTCAAAAATATAGGTCATTTTTTGTTCGATTACTTTATTTTGTAAGCACCTCCTTTACGTTCATCCAGCAAGTACCAACTACCATTTTTTGAAGGTAATGTTAATGTATAATGTGCCACGTCATATCAGACGTCTATACTTCATAACTGTCTACGTACTAGCTGTGGAGTAGTGTGGCAGAATGTTAGATCCTACTAGTTAAGTGCAGTGCACATATGAGAGAATAATAGAGTTACGTGTAAGATAAAATAGAGCATTATAATATTTTTTTGTGGAAAGGTTGATAAATGCACGAAATATACGATGATGTATTTTTTGGCAGCAACGGATGAATGCAGATGTGAGCCCGTTGGGTGTTTGCGACTCCGAAGTCTGTGTTGAGATTTCATATCGTGCCATTCAAGCCGGGAATTTCGGTGCTGATCCATGCCATGATTTTTATCACTTTGCTTGCTCGCGATGGCAAGCAGCAAATCCCATCACGACTGAACAATTTTTCCATGCTGCCAATATTAATCTGATCAAGGACCGTGTGGATATCCACATCAAACGTGAGTCTACTCGTTCATCATTCCTTTTTATTCCTTTTAGCTAGACATCAGCTTTCTTAAACCCTTGGGGAGTTCTACGAGTATGACTGTCATCCTATATGGGTACTCTATCTGTAATAATATCGTTGTAAATTCAGTTGAAGACTCGGCATTATGGCTATCGTCTAACCATCGCCTTTGTACATAAACTGAAGTTGGGTCCATATTAGCCACAAATGCTTTCGGCTCCGTGTTCTCGTTCCAGTTCTATGCGACATTTGGAATTCAGAATATGTTCAAATTTACTTAACGTAAAGTGTACCATCTGTGTATCTTGTTGTCTTATCCTCTTAACTTAAAAGCACCTAGGTAGCTAGGTAGTTAGAGCGGGTTTAGGGCTTCGAAACTTCCAAGTAATGTATTGTAGAGAAACATTCTGTCTTCTTTCTGCCCCGTATAAATTTCAGATGGCACATTCGCCAAAACGTCGTTATATAATATATGTCATTCTATACCTTTGTTTTCTCTGTAGTATTGTTTTTATTTTTTGCTTTTGTTTCTAGTACCATGTTTTTGTCAAAGTAGAACAAATACTGACGATTTAATTCGTTTTCGTCGACAAATATCGGTCATCATTTATTGTCAAGACAAGGGTACCTCTGGTCCTATTACTACTGGTCTGTTTGCACAATCATTTGAGAGATGATCACGCTCACAATTGTTTGTGGGTACCAAAAACAAAGTGTCTAGGTATATATACATATGTCGCTATTGACTTGTTCTTTTTCTCTGTTTGTTCACGTTGTAAATAGAATTGTTGGAAGTGCCAAACCGAAGTACAGAGCCGGGAGAGAAATCTGGAAAATCTCAAAAATCTGGAGCTGGAAGTGGGAGGCATACCTATAACGTAGAAAAGACAGTTAAGGATTTCTATCACAGTTGCCTCAACTTTGTCAATCCGGATGAAGATGTCTTAAGTAAGTCCAGCATGTACACCCACTTATATCATTGTAGCCTATAGAGCCATTGGGATTCGTGCGTGCAGTGGATGTATGTATAGAAAATCTGTGAAACGAGTGGAGGCGTCAACCTCCTCGAAACCAAACCAAACTGTTTGGATGCCCGGCTATGCACTCAGGCCATTTCCAGCAACACGCTGTCGTAGTCGTTTTCCTATCCGTTGTCGCATTCAGGGCATTCCCATACATTCTAAAACTGAAACAGCGATTACGATTACGACGCCTGAAACTGGAATAGGTCCTGGAAAGCCTTCTTCTTGTGTGCGTCCACGGTTATTAGCCGATCTGTCCCTTGTTGGAACATAAAGTTGAAACAACTTAGGGAGGAACACTTCTAGGTACAGGTACTTACCTATAGACATAGAGAGTAAGCACGTAAACTTACTTACCTTACGAGTTATGTATAATGATGTAAGGTACCTATACATACCCGTATGCCATATACCTACACCATTATCATCCCACTCTGTATTTATATAATATGCGAGTGTATGTATGGGGAATATAATACTTTTCCAGTTACATCATAAGAGTGTCGGTGTCTGATGTACCTATGTAAGTACGTAGTGTTCACGTTAGTGTTAGTACCACTCAGTCTACTATTTTTGTTCGGTTCCCTTCCCAGGGTACAAGACACGTATCACATAAATAACGCTGAAAAATAGAAAAGTCGGTGACATCATAATCATTCTTGCAGCATAAATATTTCCTTTCTATGCAGTTTGAGATAGAAACTCGGCCACCAATAGAAAGTATATGCGTTCCGCAACTTTGACTTGGTTTGCTTTTCGGATTGGTTTTGATATTATTATTTTCAAATAAACTCTGAATCGAATAATAATGCATCCAATATAATACCGAAAATTCGAATGCAAAATCGTACAAAATTCTGATTTATGCTTGGCTGGTAGCACTGAGAATGTGAATGTCAGTCTTTCGATTCAGTTTTGCAAATTTGACAGTTTCGAATTAAACGATAAGATATTGTGCGGATTAGGGTTGGCTTTAGTTTTGGTTTGGGCATTGCTTTAGGTTTTGATTTTGGCTAGGCCTGTTTATTCCTTTGATAAATAAGATCTAGTTTTTCCATCCAAATAAGTACTTGCACCTAACCTACCTACATACATGTCTACACTGGGCCTAGTTTTAAAGCAGTAACATTGTTTTCCTTGTCTCTTTTTATTGCTCATAGCACATTCGTGCAGGATAAAGAGTTTTACTCTAGTCGTGTAGTAATGCAGTGGAATCTAGTTAGAACACTTTGACTTGGCTTCATTTGCTACGATGACGATCGTCTCAATTCACCAGTCCATATACTTAATAGCTTAATTCGTACATTCACCATAGTAAATTGTGTATAGGCATCTACTTTACTACAGTACCTACGTGTGAGTACGTAAACTCCTCACATAATTATAAGAAACGCATGGACTTTTGGCTACTGTTTTAATTGTGTTAACTATATCTGTATACAGGGTCTGGATTTATTAGTCTGGAACCGTTATACAAAGACCATCCGTTTTAACGTTCACATTTAGCCACTACCTTAAGAAACATGTACGTATAGATATAATTGAACATGTATCCTCGTTACAGTAAATTACATATGTGGCCTTGGAATCTTCGGTGTAGTTAGTTCAAGTAAAGTACCAAGTATAAGTGCAGTATAGAAGTAGGAGGCGGTGTGGGTAATTAGATAGTCGTAGTCTGATGCTTACATCTCCCATTGATGTAACAATTAATTATATTTCCATATTAGTACCTACTAGTGTCTATCTAATATATTTCGGAGTAGCTTCCTATAATACTCAGCGAATTGGTGATGAAAATTTGGAAACTGGACTAAGAATAGCAAGGGATACAACCCATGTAAGGTATTTCGCCTTTGGCGTTGGCTTGGCATTCTACCATATATGTCGGTCCCCTTTGGTTATATATAATTACAATTATCTATACCTGCATACTACTTTCCTAGATTCTTTGACTAAGTTGTGATATAAATATGCCCAACTTTTGATCTTCCGAAGGTTTGCTTTCCACTGCTAGTTTCTATAGTTAGTATGGCTTTTTAAACCTGCATGTGTTGGTGTGAGTTTTGGGTTGGCTGAGCGAGCATAATGTTGTAGGTACCTATAATAAATAGACCTATGGGTGGATACATGAATACATGCATAGGTTAAAGGTGATGTGGTGTACCCGTATGCCTATGTAAATACGTACATGAACATGATATGGCACAAATTTGCGGTTAGGGAAAAGTATTTCAGTATCAACATCCTCAAACACTCCGTCTCACATCATATCACATCCCATCGCTGCATTGCATTGCATTACATTTCAAGTGAGCCTAGCAAAGGTAAAGATTTTCATTTGGAGGATTACGTCGGGAATCTCAGCTGAAAATCATTGCCTACGGCAGTTTGATGAGTAAAAGTTGTTCATGGAAAAGCTTCTGCCAAAACCAAAGTCAATAGGAATACTGATGCTGTACTGCATTTGCCAAGGGATGTTTTCGAGTTGAAAGTATAATGGGAGTGGTACCGGTACAGTAGAGATGGATGGAAAAGTTCAGATGAAAGCGTTATTTTTTTGTGTACACTATGAGACCATGTTGATGTTGCTAACGATGAATCGACTTCAGTTGCAGAGTTGCTGAGATCTGTGGGCGGCTACCAATGGAGTGAGTCGTGGTCAGAAGGACAATTCGATTTGACCAATGTGACGTTGAAATTTCTCCGTCTAAATGCAGCGCCCCTATTCGATGTGATGTTGGACATAGATGCCAAAAACCGATCACGGTTTGCTCTCATCATTGAATTACCCAGACCCACGAGTCTCGTACCCAATCTCTTCCACACGAGTCAAGATCAAGACTACCTATTTGTATGTAAATTTTGCTTTTTCAAGCAAATCACTATTTTTATTGATCTAGTCAGTCCGTCCCTCTAATTTATGGTTCAATTTCAATTTCAGTCCGACAGACAGGCTGGCAGGCATAAGGAATGTAAATGTAAGGCTGCTGTTGTAGTGTACTGGTAGCAAGGATGACGATAAAGCTAGTAGGAATTGCGAATGCAATGCATTACTGATTTTGATTCCGTTCCCCATCGATCTTTCATCATGCCTTGGTAGAAGCATCTACATATAGAAAGTGTAGAGTTGATAGTGTTGAGCATTTCATCGAACACAGTAGGTGCATATATGTATATTTAGTGTTGGTGTGTCTAATTAGCTTTAGCAAGATAAATAGGTTAGGAATTCAAATTTCAGCACCTATCGCATCGTAGTCGTAAAAGTCGCCTTGGAAGAAAGTAAGTGTGAAAATCTATAAAACTGTAGACGGACTTGAGAACGAGAGTGTATATAGGTACCTACATGTATAGAATAAGGCGCACGAGATCTTAGAATTTGTGTTGGGAGTAGTTGAGACTTACATGGGTAATTAACGAAACAGGATTATTTATTGGAAGTGAAACTTGGTGGGTCACGACAGCGTAGTTTATTGCAGGCATTGCAATAAATTTTAGTCTTATCGGCTCAAGTTAAGCGTAGATAGACCAAATGTGGGTATATTATGTTGTCGATTTTGAGTATCAATATAAATAATATGTTGACCGGGTCATTAGATAGGGTCATTTTCTAATGTGCAACTTTAGGGTAGGTAATTATTCGTGATTTTATAGTGCAGAAAAGGAAGAGGGATAAAGTAATAGTCGTGTCCATGCTAATGTTATAGTGCATATATGCATACACATAAATGATAAATACATATTGCATAAAAATATGTGATTTTGATGTTGATTTTGTTGTGGATATTTTGAATATGCTCGACTGAATATACACACCTATTCTCTTTTGGCTGTTATTGATTTTTTTTACATGCGGTACACAGCACATGGAAAGTTTCCTTCACGGTCACAAATTGCAAGGCGACGGGGATTCGGTTCCATTCAAATTGCATAATCATGTCAACGTGAGCAACGGAAAGCCTTTCATGGAAAGACAGTTTCTCTACAAAGTTATCACGGTAAGTCAAGTCAAGAGTCGAGATTTTAAAACCAAATTTTAGGACACTTCTATATTTTATGTGCCTCTCCTGGCCTGGCATTGGGTCTCGTCCCAGTCTTTGCTATGGTTCTTGTCCTAGTCATGGTCCTGGTCCTGATTCTGGTTCTGCCTTTGCTTTTGCTTCTGCTTCGGCTTCTACTTCTGGTGCTATAAGGTGATTTCCTTCGTAATAGAATTCAGTGAATGATTTGTTTAAAATTGTAAGGGTGTTACTGTGACGGTTTCCGCATAAAGTTTTAGCTTTATGTTTTATAGCTCGAGAATCTTCCGTCTTGATGGTGTGCCCTGCTGTGTCTTGTACTTTCTAACTAGCACTGGGTAATTAAAATGACTATATAGAACCGTCTCCTGTGCACAAAGACAAATACCTACGCGTGCAGTTTGGTTATAGTTAGCGATAAGAAACGAAACGAGACGGAGATAAACTCAGCTACTACCTACATAGTAGTAAATTAAGCTGTGCGAAACATTTTATTCTATTTTGCATAACGAGTCCAGTCGAGATCCAAGAATCTTAATTACATTTACTTATTTCGAGATTATGCATTCATCTAATATGAAATTTTGATTGAAAGCGGGAATGGAAAAGTCTTGGTTAATACGACTCTCAATTCAACGTGAATACCATCCCATGGTCATGATGAGCATGTGTAAGTGTAGCTAATATTCCAGTTGCATCTGAAAGTTTGCTATAATTATGATTTCGCTTAACGACAGTCCTTGGAAACTTCTTTGTTCTAACAATTATAATCGACGAGGAAGACGAACTAGAAGAAAAACAAGGAGAAGTGCACTGGCTGACTGTGGTTGTAGTGTTCGTAGAAGTTGTGAGCTTATAGCTCATCATAAATAATAATGCATTATGCATAAGCTCTCTAAATAAGCTCTCTTCTTTATACTCTCATTCTCGTCGCCGTTGCCGTTGCTGCCGATGCCGCTCTGTCTCCTCAGATTCATTTTAATCCTCGCACACATCTTAGATTCGTAGTCACAGTAGTCGTTCTCAATGTTAGTCTGCCACTTTCATGGCGTGGCCGTCTGCCTGTGGTTATACGTTCTTCATAAATTCTGAGGTACAGTGTAAAACTGGTAGGTTAAACCCGCAAAACGTGATACTTCGTCATAATTATAAGGACATGGAGTCAAAAGGAGAAAGCTTGGGAGAAGTGAGAAACTTGAGTCTGCCACAGGATGATCTGGTCAGACTGTTCGTAGCCATGGTTCTCGTTCTGTTCCTGGTCTTAGTCCTGGCCATACCATGGTTCTGTTATTTCCTAATGACTTTTTGTATGAAGGAGATTGTAAAGTTTGCAGTATAATTATCTTTATGATGTCTATGTACATACATGCGGATATGTCACGTCAAAGACTAATACACAGTCAACAGTTATCTAATTGGAATAGGATACAGTAGCAAGTAGTAGACGGTGGATTGTAGCTACACATGTAATTATATACCTCTTTGAACTCCTATTCATACTAATACCGTCTCATTTTACGATTTTAATATGTAGTCGTGGTCGTACTTGCACGTAAGTAATTTGTTTTCTGCAGGTTGCCCGCGTCATACGATACCGAACCAAATGCCCTGAATGACCCACATTCAGTTTTAGCATACCTACTCCGAAGGCGCAAAGCGCATTTTGTATACTATTATATTTTTAAAGATGCCATTTTTCGCAATTTTTCCAAATATACCTAATAGCCACGGATGCTCGAAGAAGTTGTCGCTTTATATGAAATTAGAAAATGGGTTCGACATACCTACATATCGTAGTTAAAGAACCAAAATATGTTATATCGTCGTTTAAGAAGCAAAGTGGGGCATTTCCATTTTCAGCTAAAAACAAAGTGGGGCATATCTATACAATACAAAACACGCATATCCATGCTTTTGAGTACGGTATGTTTCCAGTGATCAAAAGACACCGCATTTGTTTTGAATTCTGAGTACCTAAGTCGTGTTTTTTGCTGTGTTTGTAAGATTGTAATACTCCGCGGTTTTTTAAAGGTTGAAATAGTTGGTGCTTAGTGGTTGTTTTTTAGTCCCAAAATTTTATGCGGTTTCTGGTTTTCCAAATACGATTTGCGGTGTTTAAATGTCGCAATAGTTTATGCGGCGTAATTTTGTTTGAAGTGATTAAGGTCCTAATAAGTTTCTTTGGTGTTTTTAAATTTTAATGTGTTTTACAGTGACGTTTGAGGACGCCTAACTTTTTTCGGCCTTTTTAAGGTCGCAATACTTTTTGCGGTCTCTTTTAAGTTCGAAATTTGTTACAAGTTAACACGTGGGTAGTAACGTTTTTTCGACCTTATAAAACACCTCAAGCCAAAAAAGGTATTAGGACATTAAAAGTCACTGCAAAACGTATTGCGACCTTAAAAATGTAGAAAAACATATTTCGACTTTTAAATATACTGCAAGCAATACTGCGACCTAAAAAGTGCGGCGGAGTTTTGGAACCTCAAAAAGACCGCATAATATTATTGCGACTTTGCTTTTAAGAAATTATGGATGTGCCCCACTTTGCTTTTAACTGAAAATGGGCATGTCCCACTTTGCTTCTTAAACGACGATATGTTCTGCAGTTAGCATTGTACATAAAATATTTTGTTCTTCAAAGACGATATATGACCGTTTAGTTGTAAAGTGCTTTTGCTAAGTAGGTATGTACTTATATTGGTGGAAAGGAAAGTTACTCTTTGTCGAACTGCATAGAGTTTTTGTAATGTCAAAGATAACTTGTTTTGCACGTACACCGGCAATATAATTATAGTAAATGGTTATAGTATTAAGTTGGTTTGTAGTTTGTAGTTTTCGGAAGCGGCAGGCAAAGAAATTGGAATGTAATGCAGGGAGAACGTAGCCTTCAACTATTTTCAAAGTTTCGTCCATTTTCATGCTATTCATTCCATCCTTTCGTTTCTCTTAATTTTCATGTCACGATGCTTTATGTCTTTTTTATAGGATAACATTGAGTCGAAGAAGATGGACCAATTAAAAAGTTTGGTTCGCAGAGTGTGTGCTATGATGAATGTCACGGAGGAGGAGTGCAACGCGGATATTAACGACATTGCCCTCATTGTTACCCACATTCAAAAGGCAGGTAGCCCTCTTCAGCTATTTTGTTTTGTTTCAGTTTTGCGTCGGTTATCATCCTATATTCCTATGTTGCAATACGATACCTTTGAGTTTTTCTTTAGAATCAATCACGCGTAGAAGACGTAAACTCGTATGACCGATTTTGACTATCAATTTGTGGAGGAAATATTTTTTGGAGATACGACACCCGAATAAAAATAAAAACACTTCAGTTTCAAACAAAGATCATTTTAAATATTTTTGAAGAAAATTAAATTAGGAACATTCATACCTACCATATAATAAGTTGAGCAATAATGGTGCAAACAAATCAGTTTTAAAATTTCGAATATTTCCTTCAGAAAGAGTATTCATTTATTGCATCTGCAAATAGGTTTCAAATCTTCCCCTAATTTTTTATGTACACTGTAAAAACTGGCGCATCTAAACGCCAAAAACCTACTCGTAGTTAGTGTATGCTTCTACGAATGCAGTTGGGATGCATCTCAAGTTCACCTAAGGTGCCTGTAAAAATTTAAATTGCAGTTAAAGTGCATTTCACAGTCCAAGATACGTTTTCAATACGTTTGTGGTGCACTTCAGATCTGCGTTCATAGTTAAAAATAATTTCGGATGCAGTTTTTTTCTTTGTTAAGATCGTTTAGTTTTTACAGTGTACGGAGACTATTTATAGCACTACCGTTTTACGCTTTCGATTAGTTTTGACTTCAGGTAACCCGTGATTTTGAGACCATTTTTTTTTCTCTGCACATTTGTCAAAATTGGTGATATACATACACTCTTTATTTTCTTCACGGACAACACTAGTTTGCTCCTAAATTTATTTAACACGCAAGGTGTGTAAATGGTTCAATATTTTTGGCACCTATAATTATTTCTATTCTGCGTGTGTGGTGTAGATTTGGTGTATGAGCTTGAATTTGGGGTAAAATGTGGAATAGTCATAAAGTCGGTGAGGAGGCAAAATGTCGCCTTTCCAATTATTCCATTGAAAAACATAGTATCGCTCATCCACAGATTCGTAAAAGGAATCTCTCTCTTATTCAGATTTCAGAATTGGATACGCCAACGATGGCTTTTACGAATGTGGGGATTCTCGAAACTTTGCGTCTAAAGAAAATTGGATAGGGACAGTTTACCTCATTACCGACGCTAGGTACCTATACAGACAAGAAGAGGGAGGGAATGCTGATTGTTGATGTTAGATAATTTAACTGATTAGATTTTTGGATTGTTTATGTAGCTTCTACCCAGTCAGCGAACTCGTAAATTTACGAAACAGCAAAATCTCGTTTACAATAGGTTCACAATCGATAAACTGGAGGCACAGTTTGGTGGAATTGATTGGAAACACTTACTGGGAAGTCTTGTTCGTGGTAACAGTGCTGATGGGTATAAACTGAGTAGAGGAGGAGACGCCGTCAACTGGGACGATGTGACGGGGACTGTTTACGTTCCTTACCCAGACTATCTTCGAAGACTCTTCACCTACATCCAGTTCACTAATAAAAGGTAAGCTAACACTATTTACTTTTCCTCCAGCACCAACTGTATTCACGTGTTGGAGTAGGAATGCTATATATTTAGACATCTTGATGTACCACCTTGATAGTGGAAGAAAATGAGAAACGGGATAGTGGGTCCATTCAATTCTCTACTCTCAATGCTCCTTAGACATAGCTGTAAACCAACATTTATAGTCATAGCCAAGTCACCATCATAGTCTTACTTATACATACAAATGCCCGCACATAGTTACCCCAGTTGCATAGGTGTGCACACAAACAAAAATGCAATCATTTTTCGAATCCCATTTAATAGCATATAGGAGTAGAAACACGAGTATTATAGCCACGACGCCAGGTTGCTTACCTATATTTCCACTATTTCCACATCCACACAGATTCGCATTCACATCCCTTGTATTCTGGGTCTATAATTCCGTAGTCTTGTCCATGAGTTCCGTGTGTATTGATTTGAATGTAAAATTTAATTTCAGGCTTTGTACCACTTTATCCCGTACGTGACTTTATTGGGATTCTCGTAATTCCCTGGTTCTCTTATCCTTTCTTCCAAATTGCAAATAGCACACTCAGCACCTTGAGTAAGTAGATAAAGATAAGTGTATGTATCTAACCCACCTGGTACTATGTATGCAGGCAGTGGTGTGTAGTTTCAGTGGGCACTCTACCAAACAACGTTGGGGAATATTCACATTATTACAAAGCCAAAGCTTAGGAATTACAGAGGGAAAGGTTTGCACAGCCGAAGAATCAATAGACATCGGGATGGGGAAAGGAGAAATGCGAAAGCAGGCAGAGTCAAAGTCAAAGGATGATAAAGGATTGTGAAGGAGAGGAGACCCAAAGGTTTCGAATGAAGGAAAGCGAAAGTGGTTGTTGATAGCTTGTGAGAAATTTGACTGGTCATGTTGACGTTGACACAGAAGCCACTCAGACGTGCGTTTCCTTTCCCTCCTCCCTTCCCCTTTCTTGTTATCTTCATAGCCTCTAAACTTGAAAAGTTTACAGGACTAGAACGCGTTCCCGGACCACGACATTTACAAAAGACAGTCTTTTACTTTTATCTATTCTGTTTTGCTTTTATCAGTTGGTCTCCCATTTCTCCTCGTCGTACTCACTAACACACACCTA
>JAAXYX010002930.1:0-15827 GCA_036851915.1 Ptenothrix huangshanensis | reverse complement strand
CTGGATCAAGAAATGAAACGAAACGAAATAAAAATGGAAATATCAAAATACCTACTTGCTGGAAACCAGCATCAATACTAATTCCTCCAAAATTACAAAATGCACTTCTAAACTCCAGCTATATATCAAACTGTTTATCTACATTTTGTATTATTGCACTTAATTGTCACAATTTAATTGAATTATTACTATCAGTCTATAGCAGTATCTTGTTTTTTTAACAATTTCGTTTTTATTAATTATTTACTTATGAATTCGTATCTTTAGTTTATACTTCTCTGGCACAGCTATCTAGTACCTAGTTCATGTTTCTTACAGTTTTGCTTAGGTATTTACATTACATATATATCAATTGGTAGGTAATCTTCCTTTTTATACTTTTTCATTGCTCACCTTATCACTTGTCACTTTTTTATGTTTCTAATCTTATTTTACAGCTTGATTAACTAGCTTTGACTTTGCTACACTCAACCAGCATTCTCTTTTACTCCTAGTAATAATAGTTCAAGTTTCTATAGTGCAAGGTTTCATTTGTAGTGGACGCAATAATAATTGTCTTTTTGTTCATTAGTACATGAATTATTATTATTTACATTCAACATTTTACGATTATGATTATTACTCACTCTCTGTATAGGTACTACCTATGTTACTCATATTATATACGTACTACTTGATGGAATTCGATCGAGTTAATTGTTTAGATACGAGTACTATAGAACTAGTGAGTACCTAGTTTCTAGTTGATGTTGAGGTAATAAATATGTTTGCTTTCTATTTCCCAGTGTTTACGCTTAGTCCATCCATATAAAATGTTTTTGTCATTGCTGTTACAGTTTGTCAATGTTAACCTTGCATTTGCATGTTGATGAATATGAGTGCCAGCCAGCCAGACAGAACAGAATGCTTTTGATTGTACTTGGTATGCATGTTCGAACAACATAAGTTTTCCTTGAGCTTCTTTTGTTGACCATTTGGCTAGGTTGGTTGGCACATCGCAGTTATCTTATTCCATATAGTGTAATAATAATTTTAGAGAAATTAACCAGCCATTTGAATGTTCAGTTGAACTTTATAGAACTAGGTACTAAACTTCACCTCGCATGGAGGTGAACATACATTATTGATACTTATGGACAGTCTCCTAGTGCAGCGCGAGTGTAAGTTAATAACATTTGGAAATTGGAACCAAGTACGTGTCACTGTCTGTGTTCGTTCGTGATGATAAAGTTGCTGTTTAGTGCAGCTCTGTGCTGTTTTGATGTTGATAGTGTTGATGGTTGATACTGTTTGATAGTGAGATTAGGAATATTGACGCAGTTAATTGCAAAAGTAAATAAAGAAGAGTATGAGAGAGTGAGCTCGTGTGAGACGATAAGGATAAGAGTGTAATGTGAATATGGGAATTGGTGAATTGTGAATTGGCGAATGGGCAGAGCGAGGTAGAGAGGCGAAGGTAAAAGCGTTAAAGTAAAAGTAATAACTAAGAGTAAGTAACGGCTTTTATGCTTTTAATATTTGTTGCGTGCATGTAGCTAGTTCTATTAAAGTTCTCTTTTGTGTGTACTTCGTAGTCGTGCTTTTATAGCCATTTCCAAGATAGGGACTACAATATCGTAGGAGAATACACTGGGTTTCGGTTTCAATGTGCTATGCTTGTGGGAATAATTGACACGTAGGTATTAGCAAATGTACCTAGGTACGTGGGCTTCCCCATTTGCCCCAGTCGGTTTACATTCGGATAATCTCCTAATCTCTGCGTCTAGGCTGTACATCTTTGCCATCGTCATCGTCATCGTCTGACAACTCACAATTTGTTGAAACTTGAAACACGGAAATGGTGATTGTCGATTGTCAGTTGTCCTGGCTTTAGCTTGCCTTTCGTTCCCCTCCCTTTGCTTTAACTTTCGCGTTAGCTTTCATGGCACTATCTTTCTCTTTGGCTTTTACTCGTGGATGGTGATGGTGACGACGACGATGACTGCATTACTTTCCAGATACGAGATCGCTTTCCCCTTTCCTTTGGAATACGAATACAGCTTGGACTTGCACATGGCCACATGGCGTGCTCAAACCGAGTAAACCTTCTACATCGAATCTGAATCGAACAACCAACGACGACAACTACGATTCAAACAACGCATTGAGCAGAGCTAAATTTCACGTTCTTGTACTTATGGTTGACTTTCCCATCCTCTCTACTGTCTGATCAACTGATCAACATCAACATTTGGATTTAAAACCTACGAAAAGCGACATCGAAAACAAGAACGACCGACTTGCCTAACCAGTACCAGCACAAGCCAACGAAATGACACCGGTAAATAGACTCCCGAAACAAAAATAATGTCAATGCGGAATATAGAAGTGGCAACGGAATACCTCCACGTACCCCTCCTGCACATGGTTACCCATTACCTATTGCATTCCAATTACTTCTCCTTTCCTCAGGGGTCGTCCACAAGTTGCGCATTTCCCATGCAAATCGGGGCGAGGAGTGCAGTTCTTCCTAATTGTACGTAGGTACGTTTTAGAAGTCACGCTAATAAAAATATCCTTTTGAATTTTAGAGAAATGTATACGTGTGACAGCGTGATTTGTGAGCTGCCCCTTCTCCTTGCTACGGGTATGAGGATCTTCTCGCCGGATGAAATAAAGTGAAGAAAGTTTGACTTGATATTTGGATTTAGATTTGGATGAGATGGAAATCAGAGTCGTAGTATTCGTAGTGGTGGTGCTCGTTGTCGGAATTGGAATTGAGTTGGGTGACGTCTCTGTTCATAAAATATTTAAATGGAAACATGACTTTGCTCTTTCTTTTGTTTTGTCCATTTGTTTAGATTTAGATTGTTTCCTTGTCTCGTTTTCCCGTTTTCTTGTTAAAACTTGTTTCTCTTCTGGTCCTCTCTTTTTGTTTTTCAGGTTCGCTGGTTCCCCGGTTCGGTTCTGATGGGAGTCTGGTTCTGGTTGCAGGTTGGTGGGAGTGGAAGAGGAATGGGAGCAGTGATTGAATTGGATTGGACTGAATACTGAATGCGTGGAATGAAGAGAAGAGAATGAGTGACTGCGGAAAGCTAGTTTAACTTTAACTATCAGTCAAGGATTCAGGAAGGCAGAAGAAACGCTGTGTGTGATGCGATGTGAATGGCGAATATTTTGGGCTTGGCTTCTCTATACTACACTAACTCTATACTCTCTCGTGGGTCTGTCTTTCAGTATAATGCAATGTAATGGTAGGTATGGCGAATTGCGAATTTCAAATTGCGACATTGCGAAAGTACGAACGGCGGAACTATCATCGTCATCGCCGTCATCTTCAAGTGCTCGACGACAGTGTCTGTTGCAAATGCGTTCTACCTCCGATACTTGTGCTTGTTCCATGGCATGGATGTAATGACAATGGGGCGAGTGCACAGAATATTATTTGTATTATTTATCCTCGGTCCCAGTCTCAGTTTGTTTTGCGTGTGTGTTTGGTTTGACTTGGAGTAGATACCTAAGTAGAACGCACGAGCATCACTCGGAAGACGGCAAGTCAAATGGGAATAGAAATAGGAGAAATAGGACGTGGAAGTGAGTGACTACTTAGAAAACGTGCATCACTGAATGTTTAATAGTGCGAGGGTTTGTTTGGTTTCGTTTGGTTTGGTTCGGTTCGGTAGGCTCGTTAAAATTACCCACTCAAATCAAATACGGACATACCATCAAGCATGCATGCATGGCCGTGTGAAGAAAGAAACGCAGTCGACTACGACCCGGACCAAGAGAGACGCTGACGCTATACATACGTAAATAAAGCTGGAATATGCTCCAACAAGACTGGAGGGCGGCAAGACTGATGAGGACTGAAATAGAAAAATAAATGAGTGTACTTTCCCGGCCGTTTTCATTTTTTCGTGTCCATGGATTCTCGATTCGAAGAAGCATCGCATACATGAATGGATGGCGATGGATACTTGGCTCGGCTGTCTCACTCACTGAATATAACGGCAACCACCATGGCCATGGCAACACAAGTAAGCAACAGAAGAAGTAGCAAGTGCCTTTATCCTTGGCGTTCTTCGAGGCAACTTGGTCTTGGCTTAGACTTTAACTTTGGCGTGGGCTTTTTGGCATGATTGAATATGTGCTCCCCATGGAGTCGATCCGATGAATTTGATGGAAGACTGGATAAAGTATGAAATGAAGGGAATTCATGGAAGTGGAACGCTGGAAGAGAAGATGAGTTGAGGCACAGATGTAACGATCCAGAACGACAATGACAGCGAGAACAAGAAAGACGAAAGCCGAAAGACGAGACGAAGGGCAAGTCACCGAATCCCTCGCCTCTCCTTCTGGGGTACCGCCGTCTCTTTCCCGTTTCTTCGAATGGCTTGGACTTGGACTCTGACTCTCAAGCTACTTGTGTTGTGTTTCTGACTCAGGACAGGATGTCTCCGAAACTCGCAAATGTCTTCCGGTCACCATACATGTACAAACAAGGAGTTACTGTTGATGTTTCTCTTCCAGTCCATGTTGTGTTGTGAGTCGTGGCTCCGCTACTTCGTCTGCCGTCTGTCTTTCTCCCTCAATTTTGTTCCAACATCTTCAAGTGTGCTTCAATTCCCGTTCCAGTTTTGGATCCAGCTCCGGCTCTAATTCAAACTCAACTCCAGCTTCAAGGTTGTTAGGTTGTGATGAGAAATAAATGTGAGATAGCGTCGGTTGCCATGCACTCACTTGACTTGGCTCGGCTTGTCTTGTCTAGTGGTGGACTGAGTTGACTAGTGACTGGGAGTGGAAGCGGAATGAAATAAAAACATGGCATGTTGATGTTGATTGCAGTTGATGCTTTTGTAGTGGCGGTTCTTCATGTTGACATTCAGAGGACAATTGAGTGGAACTGATCGCGAGTGTTGACGTTGACTGGAACCACTGGAGCTGCATCAACGATGAGCATCAATGTGGAAATGGTTGTGGTGACTGGAGTTGGAACTGGAACTGGAAACACTCCAGTACTCCGAGACTCCGACTCGTCTCTCCGTTCACTTTTTACAACACTACCTTTTACTCGTTCCACCAACGACAACGACAACCACCATTTGTTATTCTTTTTGTTGTTTTCCATTCGTTAGCCACCTTTATCCGCTGTCCTGTCACTGACTGCCTGTCGCAGCCGCCGTCACTGTTCACTCTACGCATCTGCATTACATTGGAATCCTCCCGTATTGTTATGTCTTTGTCGTCGTCGTTTATGTGTCACGGTTGCGGGAATTATTCGGCCTACTTGCTTCGCTTCATATGCTAGCTCTCGCTCTCGTGGTGATGGTGATGCTAATGATGCTGTGGTGGTAGGGACAGGGACTGTTGATTCTGCTCTGCCTGTGGTTTCATGGCATAGCGGAGGCCAAGGATTGAGCCATTTACGTCCAGCTACATCTACATCCGCTGTCATTCATTCTAATTCCCACTTAAATTCAATCGACTGGATTCAATGGACGTTGCTCTCTTTCTCTGGCGTTGCCTTCGCTCTTACCTACCCATAGAGTTTGCCCTGGGTTGTTTGTCACTGGACTGCTGGATGAAACTACAGAGCATAACATGATGATATTGACTTGACACTGACTATCGCAGCTACGAAGACAAGTGTGAAAACTTTTCAAACCCCCGGTGACACTACGATCTACAATGGACTAAAGTATAGCGTGAACCGTGCTGATGCTCAGGGCCAGGACAATGCGAATGACAATGATAATGCAGCGTACGTTGGTTAATACTGGATTTGGGTGTGGTGGTGATGAATAGGAGGAGTGGAGTGGAGGAATCCCAAAGTGGAGATGCTTTGAATGTGGGAAATCAGTGGTGGAGAGCTGTGAACAGTAGACTAGTGAATTAATGGACGAAGGATTGTTTGTGCCTGCACGTGTTGTGGATAAAGTTACGGCGTCTCTATTTTGTTTGCTGCTCCTTCCACGTCCACGTCCCACCGTTGTAATCATGGTCATTAAGACATGGTGGTTGTGTTGGTGGCTGTTTCTGTGGACGTGGCTGTGGTTGTCCTTCCTTCCACAATGACACGGTCGAGGACGAGGCCGAGGACAGGAAGGAGGATGATGCGGATCGGAGGAGATTACACGAGCAGGTGATTGGTATGCGTGCCACGACTACCGTCCCCTTTGCCAGTGAAATGGTTCTTTCCCAGCACCTTCACTTGTTTTTCTACTTTTATGTATAACTGGCGCCCACTTTCCCTCTGACTCTGACTTTCAAGTGCTATGATCACGATGCGAGCGGAGAGCTTGGAATGGGAGTTGGAATGATTAAAATTGATGTCCACTCATTCCATTTCATTTCATTGTGTTCTCGCAATTCCTAATTCCCACATACCTAGGTAAGGATAGGACTGCGTCGTAGCAACAAGAGATTGTTGAGAATGCAAACTGTTGTGGTGTGTGCAGTAATGCTGAAATGGGGCCTGGGAGGTGAAATGGAAATGGACTGGTGAGAGTGAGTCATCGACACGGTCCTGGCCTAAACACTAATAGTGATAATACCAGAACTCTCCACACTACCGCACCTACTTGTGTTTAACCTGTGACATAATTAGATTCGGTGGCCTTTTTTATTGTTTTGCTTACGCAATTGATCACTCATCACCAATCATTATCATTATCCCTGTATCCAGTGGCATTTGTGTGGATGATTTAATACTACTTACTACTTATAATTCCTCCTTTTTTATATAGTGATTATCTTACCTTTGAGTGAAGGAGACGGTTCCGTTGGGGAAGATGCGGAGGGAGAGATTACCGGGGTCGAGATTGGATCTGAAGTCGCCGTGCTTGACGAAGTAGACATCCGGCACCCAGACGCGGTCTCGATGATGAAGAGCGTCTAGGTAGGCGCGTCGTCGGGGGTTCGCTCTTCCGGGAAACGCATGGTGGATGTCTGGAGAGAAGACCGGCGGCGGGTCATTCGGATTCTCCCTCCACGCATGCTTCAGTCTCGAGTCATGCCACACCAAATTCAGCAGAAACTCAACCTCGTATTTCTGCAATTCGGATTCAATTCTTTTCAATTAAATCCACATTATCAAATAATTCATCGCGGTCATGAATATCCATACTTTTAACTATACAGAAAAGAACGAAGGAAGAGAGAAATTTTGGAGATTAATATGGCCGATGAGCATAGAGGCGACAAAGCGTTGGAACTGGAACCATGTGGCTGAATTATAGTTGTGGACAAGAACGGACACGCAGTTATTCTTTATTTATGTGAGTACCTCGAGTAAGGACTACAGTAAGTATATGCTTTACATATTGTATTGTATTTCAGTTTCTCATTTCTGCTTTTGATTCCATTATAAGTGATATAATGGTATCGTAGGTATAATTACATGCGAACAAGATTGATTTGGATTTGGATTTAGATGTAGATGTGGTTGTTGAAGATGAAAGCACGAGATGTAAATTCGAATTTGGTTGTTCACTGGAAACGGATTCATTCACCCGCCTCACACAATTCCCCAGGGGGTTGGCGATGTGAAGCAGAGTCCCATTCATCATTCACCGCAGTTCCGCATTGAGGACATTGGCAACATTGCTCGTATCAAATATTCCACTTTCAATTTTTAATCAACCACAATGTCGAGTTATGTACAGGCCAGGACCAGAACCACGACAAGGCCAGGACCAAAGCTGAGAATGACCGAATGCAAAACATATTCCTGGGTCTTCAACATATATTTGCAATATTTCGTGAGGAGATGTTTCAGGAGCGGAATGGGAATATTTTTTTATCTCAAAGCCAAGCTCGACTTGTGCTATTTGTCATTCTTAAAGGTACATTGGACAAGTAGTTAGGTATAAATTATAATTAGGAAGTTGGTTTGTTTTTCCTTTATGTATGCGTCGCTTATTTTTAACTCTGATATACCCGATAGTAGGACTCAGTGGCCTAGCGGTTCAGTTGCTGAGCAGTTCTCCTTGTATGAGGTCACTCTCTTGTCCCTTGTTCGAACCCAGGCGGATACGTATTGAAATTGAAAATTGAAAACGTATTGAAAAAGCATTGACAATTTTTCACAACTAACTAATGGTCTACTGTGTCTGTTTGGCAATTGCTATAGAAGCAACAGTGAAATAAATCATTTCTTTCTCTCTCTCTTCTTCTATTTTTTCCCTCACACTGGGCTATCTTCGCAGACCGAGGTTCTTTCTCGGAGTTCAATAGGAGCCCCAGCGGGGGCGGAGTCGGGGATTGGTGGGAGGATGAAAGGACATACGGGATGAGCGGAATGGCGCGGTAAATTGACCAACTCCTGGCTCCGAACTCATAATTAGGAATGTAATCCACAATGTAATTTGTAAAATTGTGAATGCAAAATAAATAAAGTAAAAGATGGGTTACTAGTTACTAGTCTGTAAGAACGGAAGTTAAATGGGACTATAAAAGTCAATTTATTTTTTTATTAATATGCCCGACCAGACCATTATAGTTAATACGGTAAATGAATTAATTGTAGTGCACTTTTCTGAAAGTTGTAGGGGAAAAGTGAATTGTTTAGATATGACTTTAATTTGGGATGGTTCCATTTTTTAGCATAATTTATAATGCATCGTTTTAAAATCGTCCAATATTGACTTTCGGTTGCAACTTTCTGTGCCTTTCTGAAATCCTCTTGTTATAATTTTTTGCACGTTCTTGATTTTACTTTAAATCCTTGCAATTTACGTGTATTTTTGAAATCAACCAATTTCAATTTTACACATCCTGTGATAGATATGCATTTTACGCATATTCCAAATCATGCAGTATTTATTTTTTTTGCCTTTTCAAAATCGTGCATGTTATACTGTATACGTTTTTTCTTTCTACAGTTACTACTGCGTGCAACTTTTACAATTATGGAAATGTAAATATTATTTTTTTCACTTATACAACGCATTGATTTTAACTTGTTGCACTTTTGAAAATTATGAAATACGTACTTTAACCTTGACATATTGGTACCAGTGACTCTGACTTTCTTTTAAACTTGAATTTAAATCAAGTTTTTTAAACGCGATATTTTCAAAGGTAACATTGGCCATGTGGCGTGTAGACTGCAGATATAGACCAGGGTTCGATTAGGAGTGTTACTTACTTTCTCCCAAACTTGGCTATTGGGACTTCTTTATGACGGCATACAACATTGATTTGATTCATTCAGTGCCAGTCCACCACATTTATTTCCAGTATGTATACAAGGTTATTAAAAGAAGCGATGCGAAAGCTGTGGGTTATTTGTATTGGATTGGATTTAATGAGTGGAGCATGTGGAGAGTGTGGTTTTGGTTTGGTTTTGCATCGTGTGTTTTATGCCCAAGGAAATGCCTGACTGAGTTCCGAGTTCTCGTTTCTCGTTTGTCAACGGATTCCACGTATTTGGTCACACTACTGTTGTGCAAGTTGCGACGATGAAAGTAAAAAGTACGAGGAAAATGAAGCAGAGGCTGTTGAAAAAGCCGCAACCAGAGCCACAGTGAGTACGAAGTTTAGTTGCCCTCGTGTGAGGTCACGTAACCAATGCCACACTTCCGTCATTATTTCACTTCTCAATTTTTCAACATCTACGAGCAAATGTTTGATTTGAATTTGAATTTTGATTGGATGATGAATGCCGGTCCGCATACGGATTACCTTTTGGTTTGGATTTGGATTCCGAGTTGGCGTCGCATGGGGAACGGGAAGAATGGACAATACATGTACATAACTATTGTCACAAGCATAAAGACCAATGTCAAAGGGAGGGAAGAAAGGCAGAAGAAAGTTTTGGGAAACTCTCTGCTGAAAGCCTACAGTGCACAGTATTCATATTGCTTTATTCCCCTCAAATTTTACCTCAACACAACCCCAAGTTGTGTTGAGCTACAGCTTCCGACTTTTCTGTGTAGTAAATACAACTTACGTAGCCTATGTATGTAGGCATGTAACTTGTAGTTATTACATTCCATAAAATCCATTCCGGCACGTTTTCATCAAAGGGTTTTTAATTCAGCCATTAGCATTGGAAGTTTGTTAGTTTTCGTTATTACCTTTTGCTTTCGCATCTTTTAATCTTTTCCAAATCATCCGTCCGTACCTAATTTTTCGCAGAATCACCCATTGTTATTACTTTTCGAAATTCTTCATTAATTACTTTTGAAATAATTACTTGTAGGTACATTTTAAAAATACTTCATTTTCATGTTTCTTAAGTTTGGAAATCATAAATGAACACAGTAATTGAATTTTCAACTTCTTTTTTTGCAATCAACTTTTATTTGGTATCTTTTTGAGATCGTTCGTTTTAAGTATGTATACTTATTCCCATTTTTGAACTCATGCAGGCTGTATTACCTTTTCCATCTTTTAGAAATCGGAAAAGGAAAAAAAAACTCTTTATTTACAAAATCTTTTCGCAATTATTCAAAAATTAGTAGGTACATCTCCTGGAACTAATACAAATAGAACCTTGTGCACTCTTTCCTTCTGTACCTGTGATGCATTTAGTGCTGATTCATCTGTCTACGAATTGCCCACAAAATGATGACATTTTTCAAATCGTTACATTGATACCATCCTTGTTCCTTTTTTGTGTTCTGTCCTCAGTGAAAAGGACAAACTGTTTCATATGACCTTAGCATGACATACATGTAATTGCTTCATTGTCATTTCGATTCAGTTGACACTGTTTTCCAATGGACACGATGAATCGATGGGATTTAATTTTAATAGTTGAAGGACATTAGAGATGACTGTGGAAGGTGACTGTCTCCGGATTCTCTTGCCTTCAAATGGTAGTCAAAGTGAAAGTTTGTTGAATTTGAATTGGATTTGGAATTATTTGAATTTGAAATTGGATCCGGTGTCCCAGTTCCGTTTGCTTTCCTTGTCTAGTCTGTTGTCTGTCTGGTGGAGGATTGGGGAAGAGATGGATGTGAAGGGAGGTTTGTGGATGAGGAGCAAGGATGGAGAAAGTTGCGCTGGGATTTTGGAATATGGACGTGGATTTGGATGGGCTTGGGTTGGATTAGGTGCAAGTGTAGGAGAGGAAGAGAAAGGTGCGCTATGTGTAAGCTGACAAAGGGGGAAGATTAATGATGTGATGAATGGACAAGTGGAGTGGTCGCTCTTTTTCTCCTTCCTCTTCCTTCTCCTCTCCTCTCGTCCCCACATTGGCCAACAATCAACTTTTTCCCCTTGAGTCATCACCTTTCCTCGCTCTCTCCACTCCGCCTTTCCCTATCAGCCATGAAAACCAAGAAACATGCCCTCGAATCCTAATCTCGTTTCCCTTTAAGGTGCAAATAAGTGCTTCATCTGGATTTTTTCCCTCTCCGCACTATCAACTTGAATAGTTTTCCAGATGCGGAAAACCCTACACGTGCCATTCATTTCACAAAGATTTTTCCAAGATACACCTTTGGCTGGAATTCTTTGACTTTTCCTCTTTTGCAAGAATTTTAAAGCTTGCTGCATGTCCCCAAGCCGCTGAATGGAAATTACAATTACACATTTTACGAATGAGTTTTAAAATGACGATTTGCGATAATTGTGGACTTGCAAAGTTTGGTGATCATGTAGAAGGATATAGTAAAAGAAGAGTCAAAATGATATATACATATATTCAAATGCCACTAAAAGCAGTATGAAATACATAAATAAATCTATAGGGACTTCAATTCAAAGTGGCCTAAATCTGTATACATAGTTAGCTGTAGACGCCCCTTGTGCCACTACTATTCAGCGGTCCCTGAGCATTGAGCTGAACCAAACGTAACTTTCGATTTTCAATGCAGTCAGTAGTACCCACATGCATAATTAGAACGTAGATACAACCTTGTTTTAAAAAGAAGTTTTATTTTTTTTAAATGCGTAAGTAAAACGGTTTTTCGTTTTTAAAATGGTTTCATTTCCCTTTACTCAAATGCTTAATTACGATGTTTATAATGTTTCAAAAATGCGTAAGTAGTATAAGCGTTTTTTGAAAAGTCGTAATTATGAAATTTTACACTTTTTGAAAAGTTGTAATCAGAACGTTTTGTAGTCTTTGGGAAGTCTTATCGCAATCATTGAATCAGTGAATTTTTAATGGACTAAAGCAGATAGTACTTCTTTTATAACTGATGGATATAGGAAATTTTGTTTAAAAGATGTTCTGACTCTCTGATTTCAGTGATTTCTGCAATGAACACGCAAAGAGATAGTACGGTTTGAAATATGTTTCGGATCTTGTACACGAGTGTAGGAAGTTACATAATAGAGTGCGACACAGAAGATTTTGTTGGTTGATAAAGTGCGACGTTGGTGAAAGGTTCGGTGTGGACGGAGGTGAGTGGAGTGGACATTTATGATGGTCGAGTGAGTCATTGTCTTGCTCTGCCTCTTCTCCAGTCTCCGTCAAACCAACATTTCCCAACAAAAAACCGAATTGTGTCACGCATGAGATGGCCCACGAAGGGTGTTCGTCCCTAACACACTCTTACTTACAATTGTTATACACCCTCAAAATGGCTCCTGTCATCACCTATGACAGGCTTTAAAGGAGTAAGGGATTTAAATTAGATGGTATATTTAAGAGAGTGTAGACAAGTTAAATACTCAGCTCCAGCTCCAACTTGGCTCTCTCTCTCTCTCTCTCACCATCTTTGTCTACTCAAGTTTTTTGGGTGTGTTGGGAGAGTGGGATAGAAATTGGAAGAGGAATGCCCGGACAGATTGGGGAAAATGTAAGTGCCTCTGTGCTACTTGAAGACAAGGACAGGGACGGGATTACCGCAGCCAGGGAACCAGACAGACGTTCTCATTCTCCTTCCTTTGTGAGCATCCATCCATCGCTATTGCACCCCAGTCTCCCATAAGCTCCTCTTCATTAGCCCATCAATGATCCTCAGTCCGATCCCAAGCGATCACGGGAAACCGAATCCAAATCCAAATTCAACCGAACCATGTCTTATGCATCTCACGGAACAACTCGGATTACTTTAATTACTTCATGGATCACTGCCACCACCACCACCACCGCCACCATCATCATCATCATCATCAGCAACATCATCTGCTTGATCCAAGGGTATCTAAAAACCTACCTACTACTTTATATACTTGTGGGAAAGCCTAATTGCTTTCCTCGCTCTTGCTTCCCACCACTTTTTCTTTTACCTTTGATTCCCAAAAGGACGAATCATAAATGAGTGTGTAGATGAAAGAAGACAGGTAATTCTTTTTCCTTCATAGATGGGAGTGAATGGATTAATAGTTATTGAGGTCATAGATTTGGTGGATAGGTATTTTTTGCTATGTTCTCTCTCCATTTAGTAGACATGATGGAAATGTAAGGCAGGTAGAAAGACTAAAAAGAGGGCTGATGTACAAATTGTTTTTATGTGCCCAAAAAATGAGTCTAGAATATTTGTTTCCGGTTAAAAAATACAAGGGAATGTCTTTGAAGAGAAAAAAGAGTTTTTTGTAGAGATTTTTGGGCTAATAAAAGTAATGGTGAAGAACGAGACAAAGAGAAATTTGAACTTACGAGAGAAGACTCATCTGGGGATGCCAGGGTGAGGAGAAGGACACTCACGTTGATCGTCAACTCATCTGCAAATAAACCAAGAAACCCATTCGTTTTAAATTCTCGTATTATTGCACTCTCGATGTATTATTGCATTGCTATTATAACGTTGTGGTGCTTATTTATTATTTGCAGTAATAAGTATTTGAGCAAACTCACGGGAGCAGAGTCTGAATTTATTACATCGACGAGCATTATGCAGGTCTTTGTGTCTACGTAGTAATATTTATGCTTCAGGGGCTAAGGGCCTTGGTTTTTCGTTTTGTTTAACCTGGCCTCTTCCTATACTTATTAAATGCATAAGGAACAATTGCTTTCTTCTGTTAATTTAATGGCTTGATAACGTATGAATTTTCTTTGGTCTTGTTTGAACACATTTAATTACGAGCTGTGTAATGGTTCAGTGTTCTTGTCTTAAACACTTTTAATTGTTTTTGGGTACTGCAAGCTGGACCAAGTGGTCAAGTATAATTACAATTACGCAATTAAGTTGGAGAGTACAAAAACCTCAGTGGTATCAAAATGGCGCAATGTTCAACAATTTTATCCTATATGAAAGATATATAAACAGATTTTTTTAAACTGTATTTTGAAAATATATTCAGTTTCAAAATAGGCAAAAAACAAAAAAATCAGCCATTTTTTAAATTTTATAATTTGAGATAAGTTATACACTCATTTTTAAATACATTCAATGACTTTGTCAAAAAATGTACAACTTTAAGTATTGTGAATTTAGAAAATAGTTGAGTTTCAAATTCTTCATTCTGAAAAATATTAGACACATTTTGATTTGAAGCAATTAAAATTCAATTATGTTCAATCGTCTGCATTAATTGTTTTATGATTCCACACTTAATTTGCCTGGTTTTACGTTTCGTATTATTGCATAGTTTTGAAAAACAACATGAATTTCACTTTTTAATTTTTTAACAAAAATTATTAAAAATTTGTTAAAAAATTATATCATTTATTTCAAAATGCAGATTTTTAAACAAACCAAAGTTTACTGATTCTACATTTTAAACAATGAAAACTAACTAAGCACTTAAATTATAGGCAAACTAATTTGCTCTTTTCCATTTTGATAAGTCGAAATGTAACAAACATTTTGCTAGACTTTCAAAATAAAAAAATCTCATTTCCAAACAAGCACGAAATACAAATTCTCATGAGATGGCTCCGTAACTTATGATTAGGGGCCGACCACTAAATACAGACGGGACTAACTATAATAAAGTGCTTAACATTGTGTTTACAGGTAAATCATTGTTAGTCAGATTAGGTTAATGACTGGCGAGTTCTAGTTTGAGCGAACTCGACAGTTCGTCCTGGACATCTGAGTAGGTAGTTAAACCTGTGTCCACCTCCCACTCTACTGTAACTAGGGTTCTGGTATCAATAAATATAGAATAACAATAAATACAGTTGATAGCATAAACCACTAAATAAGGTGTACTAGCACTTATTTATACAAACGTTCCCTGTATATACCCACATGTATGTAACAATCAATCAATGTACCATGATGTTTTGATTAATCGTCCCGGCGGTCACAAAATTCTTGCCCAGGTTTGATCAAGTCAAATCGGTACTTTACGGTACGTTCAAATTATTAAGTGCTACCCCAAATCCCAATGCATTATTGTTCCCCTGAGAAAATAGATGCACGAAAAAAGGGAAATAAGGGAGATGATTGGATTTTGGCGAGTGTGAGTGGAGAGACAGAAGAAGTAGCAAAAATCGTTGTTTTTGAATAGGAAGGTAAAAAGAATTAAAGGATTGCATTGGTTGTAGGTAATTAGTCGAGGTTAGGTAATTGGATGTAGGGAGAGGACATTTGAATAAAATAGGACAAGACGCGTTAGTTTTAATCGTGACACACACACATACATTCACTGGATCGCTCTACTTCTTCTGTGTTGCATTGGGTGGAAAGGGAATTTGATGATGACATTCATTACTCCTCCTCATTTGACTACTCCCACCAATAAAAGTCTCATAAAAATGAAAAGTGGAAACATGAAAAGAAGCTCAGGGCTCGGATATTACCACCGCATTCACTTGCACCCAAGGAGTATGTAGACACGAGAAATATGAGCCATCTAGAAACAAAGTGGAAAGTAGGTCTTGGTGCGACGGAGAGTAAACGAACGTCCATTCAACAAGACCGAGGTGGCACAATCACTACAATTAATTACAACTTTTTTCTACTTTCCTCCAGAAAACGCACATTACAGCAGGTACAGGT
>JAAXYX010002929.1:0-15829 GCA_036851915.1 Ptenothrix huangshanensis | reverse complement strand
GTTGATCTCATATTAAGACGTTTATTAGCGACAATGTCAATACCAAATGTGGCAGATTGTCTACCGAATCAGATTCAAATTGGAATTTAATTGAATTAACTTACTAATCTGGTAGCTTTAAGCAGAACTTGAACTTCCCTCCTCGTGTATCAAAATTATGTGTGGTAATGTGAAATTCCTTAAAATTACTGCGTACCCATTGAACTTCGTATGTTGACCATTGTCAAGCACTATTGAAATCTCTAGAGGATGAAATACTATACCAATGTATAGTGTCCTATTCACATTCCCATGTCATACCAATGCCATGTCAGCACAGTTACGGTTTACGATAAATAAATACAGGCGACAGATCTGTTTGCGAATTCGGTATTGATATCGGTAGATATAGTAGGTAGTTAGTTTAGAAAAGGCACGAGGCAGGGGACCCAGTTGTGTTGGGTTTCGTTTCTTCAAATGAAACATACATATGATTAGAAAAGCCATTCAAGTTCCAATAAGTTATAGTACCAGCTATACTTATTATTAAAGAGGTGATTATACGAGCTGTAAATCTCTTGGAGGAATATGTTCACATTTCCGCTCACATGTAAGAAATCTCGACGAAGGAATCGGTGGTGTATTATTGCGAGTGAACCTTTGGTTTTTCGCTTGACTGTATTTAATTACAACATGCCTTAACTATGTGGACAATTGCATATATCTATATATAGCAGGATTTTATTCATTGAACTGTACTGTTCTGTACTGTACTATGGTCTGCCCAGGCTTGGCCTGGTCTGCTCTAGTCTAGTCTGGTATTGGATGGAATGGGCTTGCAAAAGGCATCTGACTTGGCTTTGGCTTTGACTTGACTTGACTTGACTTGGCTTGGAAGGATACAAAATGTCTCGGTAATTTTTTAACGGCCTAGTCAGTCTATAGCCCAAGCTAACGCCAACAGGCCAACAGGCCAAGAAACAGTACAACCAACAAATTGAACAAAGTAGAGGCAAAGCAACTGAAAAACTCAATAAGTATAACAGTATAAGTGCAAGTCTGAAAGGTATAATATAAATAGTGGGTGTGGGTACAACAAACGATATGTACACGTTAATACGAGGGGAAATTTCAATAACTCATAACTCATTCACCGGAATTTGCACGTAAGTCCACACACTCGACTATGACGACGAGTCGGCTCATAATAAATGCACATAATAACATGTAATATTATTATTACTAGTGTACTCACACTATGTACTCGACTGTGATGTGCCAAGTCGTTGTGGAAGTATATACAAGCCTTAGGATATACGTGTAGTAATATTAAAACCCAAACCAAAACCAATCCAAGTTTCTCCACGTACACACACACACACATGGTGGACGTGGACATCGACATTATGTAGACATCGACAGTCACTAAACTATAAAACATGAAGAAAAAAGACAGAGGAGAGAGAGAGAGAGAGGAGCCCAACTAACGGGTCATTCAACCAAGTGGCCTACATGAAATAGGAACTTGTATTGAGTAACCAACTAACTCTCCGTTTAGCCCGTAACTTTTATCTTCTTACCTACATTTGGTCACCTGCGTTTTTTGCCTGACTTCACCACCGTCTGGCTACGAGGCAGAGGCTCTGCATTGTCTAGTGTACTCGTGGGCACAATAATACTCCACTTTAAAACAGATGAGGAGTATATACCTAATGACAATGATGGGAAGCCTTTATGATTATTTACCATAGGATGCTACGTATGTGTGTATGTATAAGAGCATACCTATAATAGGAGGCCCACCCTCACTTAATTCAAACTGTACCTTCGACTTGGACTTTGACTAAGCTGAAACTGATGGGAGCGTGAGATGTGGAAACTAAAATGTTATTGCAAACTGGGATGTAAAGATACATACGTGCAGCGTGTAACGTGTGTTTTGCTCGTTCTGTGTTCCTTAGCCTCGGCCTCTGCCTCCAACTCTCATAAATACAACTCTAACTAATTCCAATTTCAATTCATTCAAAGTTACGGGATGGTTCTAGTTCTAATGGGCATGGGTAACAGTTGTCATTCTCACAAGAGACTGTGCCTACGTACATATACATATAACAGTCGCAGTTGTCAAAGGATTCATTGCACTGTAGCCTATTAGTCTATTCCTAACTATACCAAGTCATTGAGTGAACTTTGTTGTTTTCTTAAGCCCAATACCACTATCACCACCAACTCTAAACTCTAAACACGAAACATACCACGTTTCTGGGTTTCTACCTATCAGCCAGTTTGCAGTCTGTTAAATTCCGTATAGAACAGTAGCTGCAGTCACAGTGTGACAGTCAAGACTTGGACTTGTATTTGCAGATGTTGTATAGGTACACCGTACATATGACTTGCTATTCGTGAATTTCGTATTTACAATTTGCCTCACCACATAATCATGCCCACGTGAGACTTGCTAATCGGATTCTCTTGGTTGAACTTATGGACTTGATTCAAACGAAAACAAAGCCAGCAAGACAGAGTAAAGCAAATGAAGTGTATGCATATACGTGGCATAAGAGTTGTATGACATGACACCAAAATGGACCACTGTTTACCTTTGTTCGCAAAACCAGTACTCGTAGGATGTGCCGTGTACTTGGACATGTTTAATTAGTTTGTGTTATGTAAAACACCAAACTAGCTTACGATTATTACAGGTTTAGGGAACTCTAGTGTCAAGCTGGCAGAGAGAAGACAAAGGCAGGACAAAGACAGAGACAAAAGCCAAGCCAGTTGGGTGCATAACATTTACAAAGTGTATTCAAAAAGTAGCTCATTGCATGAATGGTAGGATATAGGTACTATGTTATGGCATATGTTTGTGCCTTGAGATTGTCACAAGTTATTGCTGTTGTTGTGGATGTGGACCACAGCCAGCGACTGGTGGTCAATGGGAGTTGTGAGAGAAGCTCATGTCCCAGTCTTGAACTCGTAGGTATGTAACCGCAAAGACATAGCATGTGCCACACGGTACAAAGTAAACAAAGAATTTTCCATTTTTGCAGTAAATAAAATGATTTTGTTGAAATTGAGAATAAGCGGATATGCCTTCGGCCGTGCCAACTATAAGTTGTGAAGTAAAATTGCTCGTTGAGCTTTGTAACCCTTCCATCCTTAAGTTGGTGCAATAATTCTCTCTCTGTATCAGGACGCACGACTCAGCTTTATTTATTTCTCGATGTTATTATGTTATTTATTTTATTGTTTGTTATTCTATTCGATTCTAGTCCCTTCCTCTCTCGCTCTCTGTACTTTTGCACTTTGTTGTTTTGTGAATTTTCTTGGCCCATTGAATGTGCTAAAAGTATTAAAAATAATGTAGGTGAGTAGTTGGGTAGAATTCGATGACCCTTGAAGAGACCATCAAAGTTCCACGTGGAACAGGATGGTTATTATGACTGCGTTAGCGTTGCCATGTTCTACCATGCCTTTCTATGTAATGTATGCCATCACCATGCCAAGATTGGCCAGGCCAGGTAGGCTTGGTCTTGAGGTCTTGAGTGTTGCGTTGAGTAATAAGCGAGTCGTAGGTGGTAGCGGTGGCGGTGAACGATATGAATGGATAAAAGAGCAATTCTTCATTGAGTTAGCAATAAATGTCGTGGTTGGGTCTGAGTGGAGCGAGGAGCTTCAACAAAACTTACAAAGCTATAGAGCTACCTATGTAAACAGAAATAGGGAGTAGACATATGTAGGTACGAATGGAGAGCGGAAAAGAAAGGAAGGGTAGGAACGGAACAAGGACAATGACCATTTGAACACTATAGAATACCCATATGGCACTAGTTCTAACACCTGTGGTGGGTTTTCCTCATTTCCTCATTTCCTCAAGCATGTCTTATCGCTTTCCTTTCTATCATATTTATCCAATTATTATCTATAGATGATGCCGGTGAAGGTGCAAGACATGTTATCTAATTCTGTCTTTTTACTTTTTACTCCTTTATAAATGTATTTGGTTACACTTCAAGGAGAAAATGTATTTTGAGACTGATACTATCTTCTGTTTTCTTGTATTTGGTGGAAACTTTATTTTTACCAAAAGATATTTAAGATTTTTAAATAGGTATGTTTTGAAACGTGCATATTTATTCTTTTTGAAATGTGTTTCAATTATGACACATAAGAATTAGATTGTTTGTTTGAGTCACAATAATATCGCAGATATTACGTTTTGCACCTTTAAAAGCAACGACATATAACTATAAATTTATCCTAAAGTTCATACACTGTCGTGTTTTATTTGTTTTTTCATTTATATACTATATACATATTTGGAAATTCTGCGAGTATGCACTTTGTACATGACCACAAATAAGCAAATACTAATGCGCTTACTGGACAAAATTATGATTATTATAATACTCATGACAAGGTACTTCATGTTTCTGCTCACATCCAAAGTGTTCCGCATTCTTCATTTCCACTTTCATTTCCATTTCCAATTATTGACATCCATTTATGAAAATATTCCCTGCCTACCTCCGTTTACTTTGGTCTTGGGGTTTTATTTTCGCATTCGTCTCGGTAAAGAGGAAGTACCTACCTATGTAGGTATGCAGGTAGGTACGTATTTATAGGCAGGGAGGTATTACAAGGAATGGAGACGCTTGCATGCAACAGCATATTATATTATTCATTATTAAAGTCTACATTCTACGGCTATCACTAGGTCAGTCGGAGTAAATCTCAAGTGTATGCTTTGCTCGGCTGTTACTTCCTTTATTGCACGTCTAACCTAAATCCACAGGAATAGAAATAATAATAAAAGAAATTCTTTTAAATACTACATATTAGTTGATTGCTTCGTGCAAATAGAATACCAATATCGTAGTAGAATGTGTTGTACATTCATAGTTCTAGGTCCAATTTCTAACCTCTTGTCTTGTCGTGTTTGCCTCATGTCAATTTAAGTTCGTTCATCCTACTTGCAGTATTCTTTTATTTGCACATTCCTCCGTGTTTTCCAGCTTTTCACTATACATACTTCAAAGGATTCACTTGGAGTTGGAAATCAACTTTATAATAATGCATTTTTAAGTAATTTTTTTAAGCTAAAGCTTTTAAACTAAATGCTTGTATAGTTTCCACTTACACATATTACGATTAAACGGAACGAAGATTATTATAAAATCTCTGGTACTTTACCATGTACATACTAAACCAGGCTCAAACAATTGGAAGTAGGATGTTGCATAAGATAAAAAAGATTCCTTTGTTGAAGGTAAAGATAAAGCTGAATTTTATGCTTCAGTAGTTATTATTGTATGTCCATTGTTTTCCATCTGATTGATATTGACAGTAGGGAAGATTATACTTTTCCATCAGTGTGGATAATGAACATCGTTGCCACTGCTGGTACAGGTTATTTGAAGAAAAAATTATAGTGGAAACTCGTGGGAATTAAATGAATACTGGAATGACTATGCACCAAGCTCTTTTCATCTACCTCCCTTTGTGCATCAGACAGTTCGCAGAAATTGTCAAATATGGTCCTTTTAGATGCAACCATACTCCAGTGTGTTATAGCATAGCTACTGCATTCTGTACTATTTCCCTCCCGGACAAATGCAAAAACTATGCAGTGTTCTACTTTTGAAGACATTTCATTGTGTAAATAGCTTGAGTGATCGGAGCTGTAGAAATTAAAGTATTTCCTTGTAAGCGCTTTTATGTACTTCGTTTTCCATGAGAGCATTGAGTAAATAATAAAAGCGCAGAGTAAAATAACTTACAGTTACTTACATACCTACTTGTTTACATTTATACCTTCAGCCCGTGAGGCAATACAAGCCACAATAGCACTACGACTTGACTTTATTTTTCTTGACTTTTCTTCCCTTCGTGTAAAAAAAGCTTACTGCTAAAGCATAAAATTGACGCGTTGAACCAACTTGCAAACAAGTATTGAAAAGGAGTTTTAAATAAATATACTTAAAGTACCTACCTACCTATACTTGGTGCATCAGTATATTATGTAGCAATGTAGAATCCTGTGGATAATCTCTTTAATGGTCAATTTGAAGCTAAAACCAATACTGAAAAATGTTCAGTGGTCGCGAGTTGAATGAATTTTGAAGTGCCTGGTTTTTTTTCCTCTCCTTAGAAATAAAATAAACTGAAATGAAATGAAACTAAAATGATGTTACGTATGATGTTTTAATGGTAATACTATACCAATATTGTTCCCTAGTAGGTGTTTACCTGAGTCATATTATAGGCAGAAAAAAACGTTTGATAAGAAAGAAAAATAATTAAAGGTTACGTTATATATAGTCTAGGCCTCCAGGTTTGAAGTGAGTGACAACATTACAGTGATCATTGTATCATTTGTAGTGTAGTGGTATGACGATGATAGTGATGGTGATAATGAAAAGGCATGAAGTGTATTAAGTAATTGAAATAATTCAAAATATCAATATACCTAATATGCCCATCATAATTAGCTATGATATGGGATTGAGTACGAAATGGTATCATATGATGCTATGCGATTCATGGTAGATAACCTACGTAAGTGGGCTTTGGTTACGACTGGATATCACGTAGTAATTACAATTATCACTAATATGCACTGCATCGCTCTAAGTGATAATTACGTGCACCCTCGTGTCGTCTATCTTGAGCTGGTTACATTTAAAAAAAAAACATGTGTAGATAATCGAGAATTTAGATAGGGCAGGATAGAACAAGCCAGGCCAGGCCAGGCCATTGCCATGCCATGCCATGCCAAGCCAGGCTAGGACAGGACGTCTACGACAAAGACAAAAGATATGATATGATTCCTTACTATCTGTGTATCGTATATCTCTTTTCGCCTATCGTATCACACGTTATTAATTGATGATAAAAAGCGATTATGGAGTTCATTGATTTTACCCCACACTTCACTCGTCCCCCCTCAACATCCAATCCTTTTCTGCTTGACTTTACTTACTTGCCTCACTGTATTGACACGCTACAAGTTTTCCTTCGATTTTCAAGTTTACTCCCAATGACATGGTGACCACCACTTCGACTACTACTTCTACTTCTACTTCTACCACGACCACGGCAACAACTACTATAAAATGATCATCATCATGATCATGGCACGGTCGTCGATCGTTGTCGAGAGTATATCCTTCTAGACTTGTCAACGTCAACGTCAACAGACGAGTGACAATACACCTTGTGGTCCGCTGGTCTTCCACTGCAGTGGCTGTGGTAGTGGCTGAGGTAGTCTGATTCCTGATAGTGATAGTGCAATTCACACACTTGTACTGTGACTATTTCAGATCGTACTTGTACATCATTCAAAATATTCTCAGTTCTCTGTAATTACTCCGATGGGCGAGTGATACACGTACACTACTCACTCACTCTTCTATATTCCTTGAAGCCCTGGTCCGCCTTCGATTTAGACTTGGATTTGATTAGGAGTTTAACTTATCATTGGAAACCATTTGTGTAGATTAGTCTCTGTTTTGTTTTGTTTGGTTCAGTACCCTGGTGCCTCGCTGTGCCCTTTAGTCAAATCTAGTTTTACAGTAAAGAGTATCCGTACGCATAATAATTATCTGATGTCAAATACCAAAGTGAACATGTGGCTGGATGGACGGGACGAGTAAGTGCAAGCAGTTATTTGTATAATAATTCCTACCTACCTATATTGTTTTCATCAGCTGAATCTATAACAAATGTTGTTTCAGTTGGATATAGTTTTGGTTTCTGCCGTCAGCAGTTGGTTAGTTGTTTTCCTCCACTCTTGGTGTTGGTTTTTCTAGACGCCTGCATTAAATCTGCAGACGAAGTTGGAAGTCCGGTGATTGTTTATTAGCTCCAAGTAATGCAAAAATATAGATTACCCCTGTTATGTTTGCATAACATTAAGTAAGTCAGAGATAAGAAGGGATTAAAGGATTAAAGTATTAGTAAATGCAATAGAGTCGAATATATATTAGGGTGAAAACGTGGGTCGCGTATATAATTATATGGCAATAGTAATAGCAAGAGTAATAACATTGCTAACATTGCGATAGCATACAATAGATGACACTCATTGTTTCAAGTTGTCATTGTCGTGGTCGTCTTCCAAGTTAATGGACTGCTGCCACTTAATTCTATTGCAATTTCAAATTCAATTTCTCTTTCTCAAGTTGTTTTACGGAAATTCCCTGCAAATCAACGACCAACATCTCATCTCTGTTTTTCTTCTCTATTACCTCGTGTGTTGTGAGTAGTTTTTACAAATCGTTTGAGTATACACAACCATGGGTAGTAAAAAAATAAAGGATTTTGCGGTAAAGACATAATGGAAATGGTAGCATCTCTTTTTCTTATGTGTTAAGATTGAAGTCTTATGTAATAAGAATAATTGTGATGTAGGTACTTGGTTGTTCCCTCATAGTTATAATATACTATACCTGCGTCTGCATAAGGTAGGTAGGTAGGTAAGTGTGCGTCGGCATCTACATCTAAAAAGCCACAATCGCAATAATTGAATGAGGAAAACCACAAACGAGAAACTATCATTTTGATTACAGGATACTAGCCGATCCACTAGTGAAGCTATTGCATTGCAGTGTGTTGCATAGCAGTGCATTGGATTCAACTTGAATTCTTTTCCTTCTTTCTTTAGTTGATTGAGTGATAAAAAATTGAAACGAAAAGTGTGTAACATAATATCTATATAATTTTTTCGTGTCTATAATGAACTGCAATTGAATTACTTGATTTGAAAGCCATCAGTTTCACTCTCGTTGATTTATGAGACCACATTCTTTTTCCTTCGCTGCATTTGCTCAACCTTACGATTACAAGTCCGTCTCAGATTCAGAATCAGACTGAGAAAAGAGAAGTCCGAAATGCAAGCAATGACAGGGACACAGGCAGCATTGTAGACAGTCACAGTCAGATGCAAACAGAATTGACGGGGGAACGAAAACTACTATTGAGTCTGTCTGTTCATCTGTTTATGGAGCGATGTAATGGTAGCAATATTTACTTTTGGACTACATATAGTAACGATCTACAATCTGTTTCGAAATACTGTCTACGTCTGGAGTCAGGTCTGGACAATGTGTACTTAATTATGTAGTTAAGGACGCAAGGCCTTCTATTCTGTATTGACGGGACTTTGTATAGAGAAACTACCAGAGCTAGAAACAGATACGATAGAGCCTTCTGTTTCTGTCTGTCTTCCTCACTGACTGACTGACTGTCTGACTGACTGCCTGAATGACTGAATGCCTGAATGACTGAATGACTGACTAGCTCACTTGTTATTGTTAGACGACTACTTATGTATGTACACAAACTTTATGGAGCACAACGATGATTTCATTCATCAGATTAGCATTGAACTTGAGCTTGAGATGGTGTGGTGGAGTTGTTATATAGCGTAGATCTCCTCGTCCCCTCCTCGTCGTCGACGTCGACATCGGAATCGACATCGACGTCGATCATGTGTATTTTCTAGATTTTATAGTCGCACTTATAAATCAAATGCATCATGCAAGCTGTCAAGGAAATCATTCCGTCTCGATACTCGAATCAAATTAAAAGGATCAAATTTCTTTCAATAATTCACAAGCAACTTTTATCTGTGTACATTGTGTACGTATAATTATAGAAGTCATATGTGGCTAGGTACATAGATACTACTAATGCAATAATATTATGTTTACGAGGCAATGGGATAGATCGTCGGGGAGTAATCGTGATTGTAATCGCATCAGACAATATTATAAAAAGCAAGAATGATATTTTATTCAAGTCAGGCACTGACTTGGTATAATTATATTCCTACTTATTTTTATTTTATTGCTCCTGCAGACGTACCACTTTCCCTTAACGAGAGAAGAAATCACATGTATATTTGTATATAATATACGTATAATAAAAGAAGAGGAATAATACTGATAGGTACTTACTAAATAATTAAATTATTTTTATTACCTATAAGCGTTCAGTTACTAACTACCAAATATTAAAGTATGTGCATAGTGCACTAGTTTATTTATATTTATATATTATAATGATCTTATTTGTATTCAATGTCGTTCCTTTCTCAAATGTTGAAATTGGAATTGAAGAATTCCAAACTAATCACTTGGAATTAAACAGGCACACAATCTATCTTGTGTTCCCGCATATAGACATGTAGAAATGCACAAAGGGCCCTGACCCTGACATTGAGGATTGAACTAAGCTAATTAATATTACAAACTCCTTTTACTTTTTTGTTCTATTTTTTCTTTTGACTGGAAGGACTAGCAATTGCACTCTTCGTTCTTCCTTGAATCAGAATCCTTCTACTACGTGTTTGAATACAACTGTGATTCAAGCACAAATATTTTTGTATCTCTACTCATATGAGAATTGTGTTAGGTGCACCTTGTAATTTTTAAACTAAGACTATAGTGTCAATAATACAACTGTTTATCTGTGGCCTTTCATCCCTTTCGTAAATGGCAGACGGCACTTTGTCATTTCGATAAGTACAACATACAAAGTTTGCCGCTTTTCTTTCATTTTTATTATCGGTCTAGTAGGTAGGTATGTACTTCTAAACAAGGATTCTTTGTCCTACAAAATTAAGTTGAAAATACATGATTTCACATGCCTTCCATTTCGATTTGGATTTAAATTTGGACTTGAATTTAAACTACAAATCTACAAAAGTTTAAATGAGGATTATAATGGAATGCTATAATCAGAATCCAGAATTAATTACTTTTCCTACTGTAGGATAAAGCAGGACTGAGTCGAGATCTGTTATGAACATGTAAAACTTTGGGGATGACGAATGCAAATTTTACATCCTATAGATATTTAGTTTGTTAACTATTCCCATTTTCCGAATAATGGTGGAAAAGTGCAAAACAGATTTATTAGACTGGAAACATACGTACGTGCAGAGCATTTCAACTGCGGCAAACTAAAATGCAATTTGGCGATGCAATTTAAATTGGAATCGATATTATTATGTGATGCAATATGCGATTATGTTAAGAGGATGTAATACTGGGGTTTAGTTTGGAATTTGGATTCGGATCGGGATTTGGATTTGTTTTTGCATTGGGAATTGGAACTGCACTGTGTAAAGTAAGGAAGGAATTCCAGAAGCTGGCAGTGGGTCAGCTCAGTGTGTATGATTTAAATTGAAAAATTCCCTTTCCTGTTAGTATAAAATTGTGGTTTTAGTCGCTATTCCATGTGAATTCGAATCAGACCATTCATAGTTCGTCGATATTAGCTTACGATTAGAAGAAACCGAAGTTAATTTCCGTTTCTTAGTTTCATCATCAGGCTAAGAAGAGCTACACCGAGCTACATATATGACCTAATTAAATTAAGTAATAATGAACGGAATAAGTCGTAGTGTCATTCATGCATATGAAATCAGACGATTATCTGCAAGGACAAAAAGTGCCTTGGTCATGGATTCTGAGTCATGACAACTTCACTTATATATAGATTTTTGGATATAGGAGACATAAATTCGTATAGACTATCCTCTATAAGATTAAGGGGTGCTGTTGAAAGTGTCAAAAAAATTTACTGTTTGCATCGCAAGCAGAAAACGAATCAAAATTTTTACCATCTAAAATATTTTATGACGAATATATTTTATATTTTTTACTGCTTTACATTTTACCAGTGACAAAATATATAATTTCATACTTAAACATACATGAGAATATGTAGCTACTAAACTGCGCAGCTACACCATTATGCCGATACGTATTATCTTGCCTCATTTAAATGAATAGAGATTAAGGTAGTATAAAGTAATGTATTGCATTGGAAGTCAACCAATGCAAATTCTGTTTGCAAGAAATCCACACAGTTACCATACATGCATTTTATTCTGCTCGTAGTGGTTGTTAGTGTTAGTATTAACATATAATGTGAGGTGACAAGCAGCTTGAAATCAGTGCAACAGGTTAGTGTCACTTTTTGATACCAACGCTAACCAGCTGTTCTGTTCCGTTGTCGTTGACTTCTCTTCGTCATCTTATTACGAAACGACAAAAAATTACAGCTACACCTGCAAAGCTTCAATGGAAAGGTGTGAGCGGGTGAGATATGTAGGACGGTAGGTAGGTATTTACCATCGTGGGAATCTTCGTACATAATCTTACGGTGTTGACTTGATGGCCAAGTTTCAAATGACAATATTATACTCTGCCAGTTTATGGCAATGACACATGGCATGGCATACAAATTTCTTGAGTAATATCTCCTGCATTGCATAGATATTACGTTGCACTCCTATGATTTTATTGTTTTATCTAACGAGTATTTGGGCAAGGCAAAAGATTAAAGATTGATGAAGGTGTAATGCAGAATGCAGGTCAGAAAGAGGATCAGAAGGGCTATAGAGAATAGAATTGAGAATAGAATGAATTGTGTACAAATATTGCTTTGCTTTGAATTTTATTGTCTTCATCTCTTTGTTTATAGTGTTGAAAGTCTCGTGTCTAATACCTGCATATTAGAGGAGAAGAGAACTCAAGACTTGAAAGGACTAAAGACTGTCTACATCGGTAGTATCTATGTAAAGTAATTCGATATAGTCAGAAGTTGAGAAGGAATGGTTTAAGTGCTATTTCCCAGAGGTTACGTAACCCTAGAGTGTGGAAAGGGAATTTAAGAACATGGTATCAAAAAATTACTCCGAATTTTTATTTTCTCAAGGAACGCTGCAATGTGTGGATGTGTAGAACCGGAATTTCGAGTATGTGGGTTCAGTAGCTAGGGACTTGGTAGGAAAAGCTACTAGTTACCTACCACACTACCGCAAAAATGTGTTACAGTCACATTTCCAGTTGACTTGGCTTGGCTTGGCTTGTCTTGTCTTTGCCTGGTTTGGTCTGGCCTGGCATGACGATGACTGTATACAATGCCTAGTAGAAGCCGCAGTCAATTCATGAATTCACAATCCACAGGATTCATTGCTCAGTATTCGCATTCATATTTACTTTGCCTGCATTCAGGAGAAAGCATTACTGAAGCAAGTATAAAACGGAAGTTGTGTCTTTGCCGTAGTGTGTCAGTGAGGGATTCTGCTTCGGGATTTGCGGCCATCTGCTTGTAATTATATTGTATAGGTATAGTGAGCTGCTTCGTTAAATTCATTGATCCATTCTCAAATTCTGATTTTCTCATCGTCATCGTACACGTTCTCGTTCTCATTTTCTTTCCCACCAGTCTACGAGCTACACAGTAGTTTTTAGCGCTGCGCTGGTAACACAGCTGTCCCGAAAGCTGTAAATTATAAGAGTGTGTCAGTTTAGTTTTAAATAGTTTCTTTACAACGCTGACACTATGACTCTTGCTTTGGTACTGGTGATGGTGATACCATACTATACTCTGATAGCATGAATATCGGGATAGTTTCCTATACCATACCTACATATTATAGTATGATATGAAGTGATATTATACAATTAGGGAGTGAGGCGTTGCGAATTCTCTTGAGACCTAAAACTTGAGAACATAAAGAACGATAAAGATGAACGCCTTTTTCCATTGCCCATCGCCGTTTCCCCTTTGCCGTTTTCCGTTTTCCCATTTGCATCCCCAATTCACATTGAGCGACGAGCGAATTTGGGAATTTTGACACACACCAAAGTCCAAAAGCATGTAGGGAAATTTTGATGCTTGAAAGTGTAAGCAGTTTGACTAACCCAGGCTTTTAGAACTGTTGCAAGTTTTAGTGAAAAAAGGCCAGTTGGTGCCTATATGAGCACACTACATACCTAAGTAATATCAACGAACTTTTCAAGGAAACTTGTTTTGTAAAAAAGAAGAAGCTCATACTATATCTGCTCCTTTATACATATAGGGATTCATACTAGACTGTAAGTTACAAACGTTTGCAATTTTTCGAGGACGATACCGATACCAATCCAGTTTTCAATTTGTACAGCTCTAAAAGACGAAACCGCAACCGAAAGTATTTTCACAGTTGTGTCTGTCGTTTGTGTAGGTATAGATATACATACGTGCGGGTTATTAGATATGTAAGATTTATCCGTATAGCTGAATCTACCGTTACCATTACCAAGATATTTGCTCGGTTTGGAATCGGAGAGAATTGCAGATGCAGATGTAGGTAGCTACCTTAGGTAGGTAGATATACAAGGACATGTGGCACCGGATACGTTTTAAGTAATGTGTCATATACATAGAATTATTATGCATAATTTATAGCACAGAGTGAGTAAGGATGCAAAGTCGGGCTCGTTTACTTTTTGTTTTTTTTCTTCTGCACACCAGAATCTGAGATGTGAATGAATTTTGCAATCTCTAGCCTGGCAGAACGAGAGCGGTTCTAGAAGATCATAGTACAGCGTACAGTTCATGGCTAAAAGTGTGCACGCGTTATCTGCACACTGCTGTAATGCTATGCTATGCTCGCTCCTTCTTTTCTGTGACTCTGCTCCTGCTCCTGTGGACGTACACGAGGACGAGGATAATTTGAGAAGTGGAAATTTTCTAGCAGACATCAACATTTATGGCGAAGGGCCAGGAAATTAAAAAAACAAGTTGAATCTTGCATGGAAATTACATAAATGCCAGAAGAAGTAGAAAAGCTCGGAAGGGAACGCAACTGTATCAGTTTCTACTAGCGTCGAGTTAGATGATTAAACTGTAGTGCATACCATTACCATCACCGAATCATATCTTAGGTATTAGGTACCTCCACACTTTTTACATGTGCATCACAGTATCCTGCTCCCTACTGTTCCAATTCTACTTAAGGTAGTCAGTGATAGAAGTCGGTTTGAAGGAGTAAAGTAAAGTGTGGGCTCAACTCAACGCAGTGTATAATTTTCAATTCAGCAATTCAACTTTATCGTTGTAGGAAATCCATGAAGGATAGGAAGATAGATCTCGGTAGCGCCGGAACCCGCGGAATATATTTTATAGTTGTTATCACTTGACATAAATATTTGCGTGAAAAATGGGTTCGGGAAAGGATTCCATGCTGGTTATTGTCTTCCGTTGCCTCAAGTGAGGAGTGCTATTTCAAGATAATATGCGTTTGTTCGTAGCCTTCGGAAAGAAGTTTTAAATTTCGAGATTGATGATCCGTGTAGTCATGGCAACTTTAGCGTTTTTCCTGTCAGCATGATAGGGGGTAAAGGGCTTAGTGATAGGATGGTGGCGCCAGAATAAAAAATCTTCAGTGATTAAGCATAGTTACTATTGTCGCTACTAAAACTATCTAGATACATAGTTTTTAACTGCAACGAATTTTGACCTAAACTGCAAGGGCATCTTTCTGAAGCATTCAATTAATTCAACTTGCTAAGAGTCACATTTTATACTTTAAAAATAGGAAAATGAAGCACCTGCATTTCACGACGTGCACTATCTACTACCTAAAAGTTCTTTAATTGTCACTTCCAGGTTTTTGTCCTGCATACCTGTCTTTTATTTCACTAAAAAAATTATATTATTCTTTACTAATGTGGCTGCTTTGGAATTTAAATTATTCTGCCCAGTCGAGTACAAAGATTGCATCACTTAATACAATTAAGGAGTAATCAAATAAGAGTTAATCACTGTTAGGTACTATTGCTACCTATGTATATAGGGAAATGCATGTGTGTAAAGGTAGAAGGTACATATGCATGTAATTAAATATTTCCCTTGATTTGTTAACGAGTCCTACTGATTGTAGTAGAATGCCAATTCCTGAACGTACCACATTAATACATGTAGGTACTTCCGTGTAGGTACGTATATAATTAATTGTTTAGCAATATCGGCAAGAATTCGAATGGTGCTTGCCTTCTTCATGCAAAAA
>JAAXYX010002928.1:0-15833 GCA_036851915.1 Ptenothrix huangshanensis | reverse complement strand
GGTCGGGTGCTGATTTAGGGAAGGAGGGTAATGGTGAATACAGGTGGAGGTTAATTGTGAACACCCCTAAAATACCTTTTATCACTATCCAATTCCTCTCAAATGCAACTAAAATGAGAATTACTGAAGTATGTGTGATGCAAGCAACAAATGTTAACGAAAGAAGCTTATTTATTTTAAAATTGGCAATAAATCCAAACTACATGGTACTTGGAACATGAAACAATGAATTCGGTCAAATATTTTTGTAATCAGGTCTATTTTATTCAGAATTTGATGCTGATCATTTTTGATAATGACATAAAAAAATCGGACCTATAGTCGTCGAGATAAATGGAATTCAAGATCCGGATTGGCCTACATTGGCACTATAATACCTGGGATTCCAAACTATTATGATTAATTGTAACCAGAAGCTCGTAGATTATGTCGAATGTAATGCTGTTCATATTAGAATCGGAAATCAATAACGTCTGAACGTCTGACCAATGGGGATCCAGTCAATTAGCCCTAAAGTTGTGTTTTGACCTACTTTGACCCTATCATTGCCGGAAGACCCAAAAAATAACAGGTTATCACAAAATCCAAGCGTAGTATGCAGAAAAATGCATAATATAATTTAGATCCATTCTTAATATTACTGTTTTGTATTATTTAATCTGAGTTACTGTATTATTTTTATTAGCTAGCGACAGCACAGCTATTATAATCGTCTTTTTCTCCAGATTTCGTCCGCCGCCCTCAATTTTGGTTTTTTGGTTCTACCAATTGCATTTATTATCCGATCTCAAAGAAATTTTGCACACAAGTAACACTAACTTAAATACACATTTAAGAGTTTTTACACGTGTAAGACCAAGATTGGACGTTGGCTTTGACCGAGGGAGCGCCTTAAAAATTAAAACATTTCTGACTCTAGTGATCGCAGTAATCACTGTATTTAAATGAAATTTTGTATACGAGTCATTATTATTGCTCTTCGCTTCTACACGAAATTTCAGCCAAATTGAGTGGTAGGTTTGGCAGCTGGAGAGCGGTTTATGTATGTTAGTGGCGTAGCAACCGCAAATGTTAGCGTAATCTCGATGAAACTTACCACACATATTCAATAGGTCAATCTATGCCAGCCTTACTGAATTCAGTCGTATTGGATGGCGGGTTTATCGGCGGGAAAGGCAATAAAATTAACATTAATTTAAGAATTCCATTCCCCACCATGGCCGGAGTTGCTACGGTTTACAATTCAATGCACAAGTGGATAAACTGGAAGTAATTGGAACAAAAGCGAAACTTCAATTGCTTCATTGAATTGTGACGAGGTGACGACAATTCTTTTCCCTCCCAAACATTGAAAATTGCAAATATTCTGAAAATATCAAGTATAAACGTACAATCCACAGCTCATTTTCTTGCTTCTTGTTTCATTCTTCCAAATCGGCATCAGTTATATCATCTGGCTGGCTTGAGCATCTCTATAAACGCAGCTTCAGCATCTCCAGCTTCCATATTAAAATCGTTTTTCTACAATGAATACATTGCCTACAACAAGAACTAGAGCAAAACGTACAAGGATTTTAAAGGCAACAAGATGCTCTTCGGAAACAATACAATCTACGACAGGCACAGGAGAAACTAGAAAAAGTAGCTTGCGCTGACGCTAGCTCATTGGAACTGTACCGTGAAGTTTTAATTTATTGCGTTGTTCACATTTAACCGCTCAGAACTGTTCACAGTTACCCGCCTTGACTTTTTGGCTGACATTTTTGAACATAATTTGTTACGGGTAAAGTAACACTAATATTTTATGTATATTCCGTACAAATAACTACCCCAATATCTCCTATTTGTGGTAATTTTATTTTATCCAAAAGAGCCTATCGCAGAAAAAAATTGAACTTGAAGAAAGAGGCAGTGAACTTCACTCGGAAGTTAAACTGCCACTTTGTGTTTCGGGGTTTCTCGTCTATCCACCGTTTGAAGGTTTGAGATGATTGTCCACACAGACAACACATGATGGATCACTCATTTAAACCATCCGGGTTTCCAATGTCCCGTCGTTCTCTTTCTCATTTAACATTCGGGTGTTCACAATTACCCGGAAATCACAATTAGCCGTCCCTACCCTACGTGTATATTATTATTAATTCTTGGTTGTATTTTATTAATTTTAATTTACAATTTTTACTTTTTTTTATTTTATTTATAATGTTTTAACTAGCAATTCTTAACAATTTTGGAATTATTTTACTTTGAAGGCTAACGGGGTGTATGCATATATTGTATATTAACGTAGTATATTTTATTATGTGTATTAATTTCTGTATATTCTGGATTAAAGAAGTCCTTGTCAAGGAAAGTCAAAGTAGCTTTCATTCTCATTCTAATCACTGCTTATTGTTCTTGATCATTGATTTGACTCTGGCTCGCATTTTCTAGCGACGAAGAGGAAGCCCAAGATAATGCAAAATTATTCAAGATGCTCATGATGACCTCGACAAATCCCGTCTCAAAAAAAGTCCGTGATGTAGATGATTTCGAAGCCGAAATGGAAGCTGAATTGGATAAACGAGCGCATGAAATTGAAAATCGTGGGGGAATGGAACATCAAAAGTCTCTTAGTCGATCTTCGTCCAGCTCTTCGCTCAATCGTAAATCACCGTGTCCTTCCCCCTCCACTTCTAGGTCTCAGTCTCCAAGACTTGGAGGTTCGAGTTGTAAACGAAGTTGGATCGAGGAAATTGATGATAAAACTGTGGGTGTCGGTGCTAAAGCCAATAATAAGACTAAACCTATTATTCGCCGTGCAAATACCAATGTTCAACACGAGCAAGGTACAAGTCAACCAAGGAAGAAAAGTGTTAAATTTGCAACAGCTGCTACGATAGCTGATTCTGAATCTAAAGTGATGGATACGGATGATGTTGCATTAAATCCAAAGGTTACTGGTTCTAGTTCCGATTCTGGTTCAGGAGATACAGCTAAAAAACAGAAAACGTTCTATGATGACATTTATTTTGATTCTGACGAGAGTGAAGGCGAGGATGAGAAAACTAAGAAAGTTAAGAAAGAGAAGAGAAGTCTGTTATCCAACGATGACCTTTTGTATGACCCCGAATCAGATTCCAAAGACCAACGGTGGATGGACAATCATCGTAGAAAGTATTGTCAAAGTCCCAGCAGCAAAGGGGGCCCGAGTCCAAATTCGAATCATACCCCCAATAATTATTCTGATCAGCCTCTGCCCAGTTCGGACGCTGTGCTTAACTGTCCTGCATGTTTCACCGTATTGTGTGTGGACTGCCAACGACATGAAATATACACCAGTCAGTACCGAGCGATGTTCGTTATGAATTGTAATATCACAAGGGATGTGACCCTTCAAGTTCCTCTCAAGAACAAGGACAAGAGTAGAAAATGGAAGAGACGTAACAAGGGTTTGGGTAATAATGAATCAGAAGCTGACCTCTCCAACCCCGCTCACCTGCCTGCCAGCGACAAGTTTAATCCTGTCAAATGCAGTATATGCACAACTCAAGTTGCCGTCTATGACAGTGAGGAAGTATATCATTTTTTTAATGTACTGGCCTCGCACGCGTGATCACAATAACTACCAATACAATGATTTTTCGGAATAATATTAATAATTCAATTCTTATCTTCGATCAATGCCACGATTATGATAATTGAATAAAAAGCTCATTCATTTTTTAAGGAACCAGATGCCGGAAAAATACAATCAAAATAATCTGGAAATCGAAATTGTTCATGTTTTTTATTCTTATTTTTCATACACTGGAATTTTCGAGAATTATTATCCTAAAAATTCAAATTGGCAATCATCCATTCATTTGGGAATTGTATCACTAGAAACTTATACAAGATTAGATCGTAAACTGTAGCGAGCATGCTATCGATACCAATCCAGTTTTGTCAAAAGTCAATCTATTAATATGCATAAACTGAAGTTGAACATTTACATGGCCAGGGCTAACTAACAAGTTTGCAGTGGAAAACTGATGGTTGTAAATAATTATTCCAAACCTGACCTGACATATTACTATAAAATATATTGTAAAATGTATCGTAGATAATATTATGTGATTACAGGAAAACGAACTTTGCGCTTACCTCAGTACGTAAGTATGCAGGCGCTCACTTTGTTTTACTTTCACCACACTACACAAGCAAGGGCTTACAACTACAAGGTAGCTGTAAAAAATTAAAGGGCAGCTCAGAAATTAAAAGCCACTCGAAATAACAATAGGACGGAAACAATAAGAACTTCATGCCCAAATTGGATACAATGGAGACTCGTGTCTCCGCCTGGTGGAGTCTCTAATGTCTGTAAGTTGTACTCGATGGTTCTTTTTGTGCTATTCCCATTGTACTTTCTGGGGTATTTAATTTCTGAGCTGCCTTTTAATTTTTTACAACGTAAAGCTGATGTAGATTCATGAAACTATTCTTCGAAATTACACAAAGCATTTAACAATAACGATACGTGCAAGAGTACAGTATGTGGCTTTATATTTACACATTAATTACTAGAAAAATCGCAAATTTGATTTGCCTGCAAAATCATCTGTTCAGAGTTCCAGGAACGAGCCCAGTAAATATGGTTTCAGCATATAAAGGGTTTTTAGGCGAAAGTTTTCACCAACAAATCCAAAGTCTAGTTTTAATTTCCTATTTCCGAATCCGGAAACAGTTTCCGACAGAAACCTTCTTTGATTTTCTTTTACTATTTGGGTAAACGGGGGCCCTCACCCGCATACAAGCGAAGGTTTCACATGAAATTCTATTATACTTGAAATCAACAAACATTTCGATATGATTAGTGGGACAGCTTCTAACTAAAAACCCTCATAATATGCACTACAATACAATATCGAACTAATCTACACTACAGATCCTCCGTAGAGATAATTACCAAACCTTTTTTGAAACTAAAGATTTTAAAAACCATGTCGCAAAGAGGAAAGTAGAACGCTGTACTGTGCTGATTCTGAATGTGAAAACTGGTACTATACACGAAGCAAACAGCATGTGAAATGAAAGGAAACAATAATTATAATTATAACTATGAAACTGGATGCAATTTTTTTTGCAAACAAGAATAACAAATAGAAAATACACTAGAATAATAGTTATATACTCACGTAGTTTACATAGTAGTAATAATTAGTATGTTGATAATGATACTTACGTTGTGTGATTCTGTCAAAACTGGGATAGGGATGGATTATTTTAGACTAATTTTTACGAGCTGCTTTCGAATTCAAATTCAACTGTTTCTTTTACTACTTTTAAACTCAGTGATGACGATACTAAAACGGCCAACTCGAAGATATGAATGTAGAAGCCATGTAGGTGACGGGTGTAGCGGTAAAAATTTCTATTCCAATTTCAAGCAGACATACACTGACTTATATTTTGTAGATATAACTGTATTACATACGCTGTCAACGGCATCATTGTAATTGTATGTGAAGTTGAGGTTTGAGGCTGTGATGTAAGTATTTCGTATTTAATATAATTCTGCACTTGCTTTGAAGGAAACTTGTTGTTTAGGCATAGTGTCTTCATAAAATGTACGAGCCAAATCCAAACGTGCGTTTCATAGCATCCCAATAGTACTTATCCCAACCTTCTCGAGTCACCTCTTCCTCTCTGTAATATCAAAATTCGATTGGAACATTACAATTCTATAGAATCCATGTTTGTATTTTTTTAACTAATTGACTCTACTAATTATACACACTGTACAGTGTTACTACCTATATATATGACTATTCAATTCTGATTACCACCTACTTATTTACACACTACTAGTTTTTAGAATTTTAAGTCTATTGTATAGTACTGTCTGTCTATGGAAATCAGTGCTGTTAGGTTTGACAATAAAGCTCATTATCATTATCATTAGCAGGAACAGTATAGCTGCATAACGTATGGCCAGGGACTTTATAAAGAATTAGAGAAATGAGTACTTACTTTGTAGGAACACCTCGCTGATGAACTTTAACCTCTGTTGAGTCATTTTTCTCTTCGATGGTAAATGTGACGGTAGAGAAATGCCCATCGGGCCAATGCTTAAATCTCCATTCTTGAACTATTTTTGAAGGTGAGTCGAGCTCGAGAATCTTGCCATGTACATTTCCTCCAAACATTGAAAAATTTCCCCCCACCTTGGGCTCAATTTGTCCTGAACCATTTGTAAATGCAACGAACATCTGCAGTCACAGAAAATTTGTAGTTAGTTGACTCGAATCCAGAGAGTTACACTAATTTCAGCCTCAAATAATAAATTAATAAATACTTCAAAAAAGGCCAGCTTAAGCCGAGACCAATCAGGCATAAGTGTGTAAAAATAGTCCGTCGTAGCAGAAATGTATTTTTCTTTCATTCACGCGTATTTACTGTTTACTTGTACCCAAAAATAGTGTACTTGAACTACCCCGCAAATGGTTTAGTTCCTAGGGGGGTCCCATCGTGAAAATTTTTCAGGGGGTATCCTAAAAAAGCCGCACAAATGAGATAAAACCACCTTTTTGGCACCTTTTTCAGTGAATTTTCCCATTTTGAAGCAAAGACGACCTAGGCCCTCTTTTTCAAAATTTCTCGAGGGGTCCCCCGATACTATGTGGTATGTACATTTGCGGGGTATTGCACTCGGTTGAAGCTGACATTTCTCTACAGCAACTACTCTTGGACTTGGCTCACCTCTGGCCTAGTCAAAGCATTGTACACATCACTAGCTGTACACTTCATGGATGCCGTAGATGTGATATCACAAAGGTCTAATTTTACTCCGCCGGTCTTCGCACTTCCACCGTTGACACCACCCTTGTTGAAAACGGTCGTGGAAGAACTCTCCACGGAGGACAAGGTAAGTTTCGACATGTTAGAATTTACCGAAGTGTCCTTCTTGGGTAGAATCATTCCTTTCGTGAACTCTAAATCAGAATAACAAATCCAAACAGAAATTTTTTACAGCGCCTAATAAAATCCACGATTTGATTACCAATAACAAAATACCGATACTCATACTGAACAACATAATTACTAGTTACAATTACATAGGTAATAATACTATGACAAACCTTCTTTTAAAGCCAAAATATAATTATTCAGTTGTTTTTTCAGCGCACTTTCGGATTGAGATCGAATTGCATCCTTCATTGTCTGAGCTTCCACGGTTTTTTCCTCAGTTTTGAATTGAATCTGAAGGGTTACAGATAATGACCATAATGAGTAGGTACATTATAAATTGCACATATTTTTAAAGAAATATACCGTAAAACCTCTAATTACAGCCTGCCTCTAAAGGTAGCCCGAGAAATCATGCAACTGAGTATAAAGATAGCCGGCCTCTAAAAATAGCCGGTCTTTAAAGGTGGCCGGTGTCAAATATTTTGTCATTATGATCGATGATCGGTACCTTCTCACAGAACCATGTTACTTCAAACATAAATCATCCCTGTATTAGATTATAGAATCATCACGATATAACTAAATAATGAAGAATGTAAGTTCAGTGACAATACACGGATTGAATCCCGTATCTGCAGCCTCTCACTATTATTTGTTTTTTTGACAAGTAAAGATACATTTCTTCTTAAGTGTGTAACTTATTAATAGGAGTAAGAAATAGAATAGTCCTTTGCTATTCCTTATAATAATTATTAAATACGTGTATTGACGAATAAGACGTGATAACATAATAGCACATTTTACATTTAAAGTATAGAAATAAAACATCCTATATGCTGACACGTAATTAGCATAATTGAAGTTTGAATGGTAATTTTTCAAAGTATTTGTGACTCTTTTCTGACCTCAGCAATTAGTTGTTATTATTAGAACGCCGACAAATTGAGCAAAAAACTTTGAATAAATCAAACACATTTTCATGTGTATATTTTTTAAGTTAAGATAGCCGGCCTCTAAAGATAGCCTGCCTCTAAAGTTAACGGGGAGAAGATGCAATATTTACAATAGTAGCCCGGGCTATAATTAGAGGTTTTACAGTAAGTATGCTACGAAATACTGCTGAACACCTGAACATGTTATAAGCTAATTCGATTTCACGGCACTCAAATAAAATAAATTGTAGGTAATACTTGGTCATGACTTACATCAAGATCGTTCACTGTATTTTCATCACTCAAATTTGGAATAAAAATAGTTCCGGTCACATCCTTTCCATTCGATTGTCCTTTCCATTTCAATGTTAATTCCCATTCGAAAAACACAATTATTTTTGCCTTCCGATTATTTGCTGAAGCATCGCCTTCACACTTTTCAACGCTGATGATCTTACAAGGACCTACCAGCAAAATAAGACATGTAATCCAAGTCACAAGCTAACGTTCTATTTTTTGTCACTTCTCATTTATGAATTAGTACGACGTAGATTATGAAAAAATGCTTTTAAGGATGGTTTGTTAATTTGTTATGTTTTTATTTTTTGAATGTTTTACATGCACTATTTTTATTATTCATATTCAAATATGTTTTTCTTACCTACAGAATTCTCAAGCTTGAAATCTACCATAAGTTTTCGTATGCAATCTTGAGACCATTGACTAGCGTTTTTTTCCGTCCTGGGGAATAATAAGAAAATATAAAATTAGACGATGACTATAAAAACACAATTTTAAGTGTATCGAATTATACAAAGACCACCAAATGCTGCCAGCATTATGCTGGACATATTTTATTTCCTTACCAGTGCCAATTATTCACATTTGTAGCATCCGGCCTTTCTTCAACAATCCAACGAGGATCACCTTCACCCCACTTGGCCATTGTTTGAAACCGAAAGGCGGCTGGTTCTGTTCCCAATTTCTATCAAACGGAAACTTTTCGGCAATTATATTCGAAATCACAAAGCCTTTAATTATTTTCTTTTAAAGGTTGAAGTTTATTAATCTGTGAAAACAAAGAAATATATTTCATCATAAATCATCACCGATTTAACACTTGAAATCAAACCAATGCACCTCAGTCAACTGAAATTTCAATACTAATTACGCTAAAATAAATATTAATTTAAAATGTACTGTATGTAATGTAATGGCTTTTAATTGTTAATCCAATTCAGTTCACACTGTTTTACAATGGACAACATCCTTCATGGTAGGGTATCGGTACCAGTCCGGGGAAAATCAAGGTGAAGTGTTGAGAAACCAACTATTAACTATTATTAGCTGTTGCTAACTTTGAAACCACCGAAGTAATAATTAATGATTATATTGTTTAGTTTAAACGTGATGAACGCAGCAACAAACAACTCTGGGGGATTCTTTGATAAGTGGTGCCCGACTTTGATAACTGGTGCCCGGTAAAATTCACTTGTTTTCGGGCACCACTTATGGAAGAACACCCCAACTCAGTATGTGAATGCATACATTCAACATAACTATAATTATAGTCAAAAGAAAAGGGCTCAAGCTTCATCGTATTCGGGTTAGGTCAAAAATAGGACGGCTTATCATTGATCATTAATATAAAGTATCGTATCAAACGAAAAAGCTTAGCCTGGCCAATGACTGTACTCTGTTGTCTGTACTGGGTATTGACACCAATGCCAATTACAGCACACAGTACCGGGTATGTATTTATGAATTACAATGAATACGTAATGTTGCCGCTACCAGCTACCATCTACAAACTAACACTAAATACTACCCTTCACCCTTCTCATTTCTCTCTTATTTCAAGAAGATTTGACTACATTTATTTGAACATTGAATGTTACGAAAATTACTCAATCCTCAATCCTTCTATCTCTGCTGAATTTCGAATAGATTAGGTAATAATTGCAATGCACTTGAATCGAATACACTCGTCAGTAAGTCGTCAAATCAAACCCAACTTACACAAGTATTTTAAATCACAATTTATAATGTATAGCTTTATAACTAGTAATTAATTAAGTTACTAAACACTACCTCAGTGGCGTTAAGATTCGCGCAAAATAGCGGAAATGGAATCGGATCGGAGATGAACTGAGGGTAGAAAATCCTACTATTTGAAAATTACACTATTCCCCGTATAATAAGAAAGGATTAGATTTTTGACTTTTTTGAGAAGTTGGTGAGGATTCAGCCGGAGGCTCAGGACGAGCACATCAGAATTAGCACCGGACAGCCCGAAAGCAGAAGACTTGCATTCAAGCCAGCGGAGAGAAATGAGTTTACTCGTGAAACTGTGAAAGCATGTGAAATGTGAAATTTCTAGAAAAAGTGTGAGTAGCGCAGTCGTGCAATTTGCTCCACCTTGACGCACCTACGAGGTTTTGTCACTTGTCGAATGCATACTTGTTCGCAAAGGCAAAGCTTTAAAATAGTATAGGAGAGCCCCAAAATTTGTATTCTGAAATCACATACAACAAACGTAGATACCCACCGTGATACGTGATTTTATTTTGACCTACGGAACTTATCCGTGTCGCCCAATCGAGCCGTCCTTCTTTTTTTGCCACTTCCAGTCTGACATGGACTTGGACTAGCAGATTTTTACTTCCCATCAAAGGGGAGGTCCATAAATAACGAAAAACGTATTTGAAAAAAATCCTCCCCTAAAAATAGACCAAAATTTGACTCGGAGTCATCCCAGGAGATCACCTATTTCCCCCTTAAAGTATGCTCGTTAAGTATGCATAATCCCATAACTACCAGCAGTTTTTTGAAAGCGTTCCGCACTGCAAAATAGTCGTCATTTTCTCTGCATAACCATCCATCGCTTCTTCTGCAAAACATATTTCGAAACTATTTTTTTAAAAACGTATTAACCATCTTATCATGCTCCTTGTGGTGCTTTCACACATGTATTTATTGCTGCTAGTAATTTTAATTGTGTTTTCGTTATGAAAGGGTTTAGGGATGCTTTGTAGAACATGCATATTTCGTGTTTTAAGAGTGTACTGTAGTGAGCTTTACCATTGCATTAATTCTGCCGCGTCTATTCTATAAGCTGAAGACAGTAGAGTGTGGAATCTATTTGCATTGGATATTGGATTGTACAGTGTGAAGCGAGTAGATTGTGATTGTAGAGCTTTGTGCCTCCACTCTTTCTTCCATCCGAACTGCTGCATTTATTAATCCTATGCTTTGAACAGAGTGGCCACTTCTTGGGCCCTAAAAAGACGACCAAACGAAACCAAAACGAAGACAGGATTGGATTTGGATTTTATGTTCCATTCAGTGGTTCATTCGCTCACTGCCTACCATTTTTTCCAAATCCAAAACCCACATTTGGAAAGACTACTAGCACTAGTCTACACAGGCAAGTAGGCATAGGTACTACATAGTTGGCAGGATTTAGGATACAGGATACATAGCTAACCGAAGTACTTACGTATGAGAGAGCCTAAGGGCCTTGGATTTTGGTGGTGCAAAACAAGTTGGAACAAAACGACGAGAGGAGTAGGAAGAACTACGACAAGAGGGAAGGAGACAAGAGGCACGGGACCTGCCATGTCATACAGCTACAACCAGAATCGGAAGGAAAACCAAACCCGGATCCAGTGACCTCAAAGGTCACCGAAAAATCATAAGTTGACTACGTTTGTTCCTGTGACTCTAACGTTACGTACGAGGATTACTTGTGTGTCCTTTCTCGTACTTGGATTTGAACTGATGACGGATTCTGCTCTTTCATCTAGCCTGCACACTTTGTCAATTCTATTCCGATTGCATTGCATTGTGCTCTCTTGTACACTTAGTACGAGGACGATACGAGTACGACTTACTAGTACCAGTACCTACTTACTTCTACTTCTAGTTCGAATCAACCTTAGTCGGTAATCGTACTTTCGTCGTCACTTGCCAGTAGTTGGTGGTTCTCGTCATCGTCACTATTTACCATTATCAATACCGTTACCATTGACCATTATCGCCTCACTCGTCATCGTCATTCGTAGACGACATTCACCATACACCGTACTATTATCATTATCAGCTATCCTCATTCCCCATTGTCTGTGGGTGCTGGACTGGAAGTTAATTCAGTTGACACGACACGAACATCGGCTATTCTTCTCGAACGGAGTGGGCGAAAACGTACAAGAAGTTAAATTACTATTTGACGTAGTATAAGCTGGCTGTTAGCACTTGGGAAATATCTAATTTAATTCAACATTATACATCCGAAATAATACCGGAGATTAAACAATAATCAACGGGCGACTTAAAAATATAATCATGAGAAGAATACAAATCCTGTAAGTTCTTTCAGAATTTTTTTAAAATTACGATTTAACCACTTAATTGTTTTCCAGTTACTTGGTAACTATATGTATGCAATTTTTAATGTTTAAATAGCATTATCAATTATTACAAGTTTAAATTGAAGCATGAATTAATCTTACTGAGGTAATAAATAAATTTGAAATTGCACATTTTTATGCATTCAGCATTGACCTGTGTCATGTGTTATAGTGACATGTAGTCACCTCAGCTCAGGTCAAATTAAAAAGTCAGATCAGATTAAGGCCCTCCAAGCAATGTTTTACCATTCCATACCTTCCCAACCATGCCAGGTCGTATCGGGTCAGGTCAGGGTAGGTCACGTTTTAATACGTGATTCGCATTTTTTGCAAATCCTGGTTAAGAAGAAGCTTTAACATTATTCATTATTAATTGGTAATGATTAATTGTATGGAAATGGCAATCGTTTTTTCTTTGTAGAAGCTTTTTGCTTAGAGCATTTTTTATTTTTGTTTAAACCTGTCCGATTCTGTCCTGTCCTGGATTTGGAATAGGGAATTTTGACTTTCGGCGACCCTGTACATTACATGGCAAAGCTAAAGCAGATTCGTAGTTAAAAGCTTCGGCTTCGGCTTCACCCTGCGTATGTATAAGTGCATAGTTTAATGGTTTGTTATGTACTGGGCTTTTAGGCTGCGAGCGAGTATGCTACTGCACTAGTACTAGTACTCTTGCTCTTACTCTGTAACCATAATCCTTAAAGCAAAAGCTTGACACTTAAAGGCAAAAGCAAAGGCAGCATTGGCATTGAGCATTCGTAGCATGTCTATATATATGTACAGCGAAGCGTGGGGAGTATAATTAATAGGCGCTATTTTCCTATATCCCCACCAAGTATGTACGTGGGGCGAGAAGATCCTGGGGTCGTCCATCAATAACGTTATCCATACCTTAATTCCCTACAATAGGACTCATCGTCAGTCATTATTATTCAGATTACTCTGGCAGTAGAGGAATGTGGAATCTATACAATCATCTTTATATTTCCACCCTGGTGTATGACGTCATTGGTGGACGATGCTGGGAAGGAGAAAGAAGTGAGCGAGGCAGCAGCAGCGAGCGATGATTACGTTTGGGATGCGATGCGATGCCTTCTGCTCTATTCCGTTCCACGATATTATTTTGTGTGGTACTTTGCGACTTGGAATTGGAATTGAAATTTAGAATTAGAATTTGGTAGGAACGAAGGAGAGAGAGAGGAAACTGGAGGGGTAGCTCATAATATCCTGCAATGTACAGACAGGGTGTTCCAGAGTTTCCATGCACGTATTCTTACCTACTATCTTGCTGAAATTTTATTCAAATAGAATTTTGTACTTAAATTCTCAGATTTTGTCAGGGAATTAAATCGATAGTTACAGAACGGAAGGAGCATTAATGTGCTGTGACTGTTTAATTCATTAATTTCTACATGTACGATAAATTCGGTTGTTGCCGAGTATGTTCCATTTTATTCTTTCTACCCCAGAGGGACTAGGTGCTGGTCAAGATGGTTGGTATTTGTCTACAATAGGGTTACAACCTAATCTTTGATCACTCTAAGAATTCAATGTCCAATTTCATGCCAATCTTGACTGAAGTGACAATTTGAATAAATGTTGGTGGGGATAGAGGTGAATTTATAGCTGATACATCATTTTAAAAATGTAGAATTATAATTAATTTTAAAATGCTCAAAATAATATTGATCTTTGACGGTGATGGTCAACGACAGTCAACTTTGCCAGCTCATTGAAGTTTGCAGTACAATGTCAAATGTGGTGTGATGTGTGATTTTATCATTTATGTTCATAAACGATGGACAATTTATGCTGAACATATTTTTTTGTATTTTTGGAGACTTTGAAGAATATTCTGGATAATAGATGTACATCAGTTGATGCTTGTGCTACGTATAATTACTGGCGTTGTATTTCGTATTGGTTTCATTTTCTAACCTCGCCCGCCAATTACTGACTGACTTTCATGTCATCATGAGTGAAAACACGAATCCAAATAATTCCAGGTTAATTTTATTAATAATTAATACCATTATTTAATTGTTGATTCATTTTTAAGTTTATTTAAATGCGTTTGATGGTTGGTTTTAGTTGTCAGTTACTGCTTTGTATTTTTCCTAATAACATAGTCATCACATTATGTCCGTATTGCATAGATGCACATTGCAGAATCTAATTTTGATTATGAAGTCTGCATTTTTTTGATTTCAATGCTTGTTTTTATTATTTGCGGAAATAGGCATAAATAACGTATGAGTGTTTCATTGTGTAGGTATGTGGTGGATTAATTTTAAATTTTCTTTTCATTACCTTTGGTGGCTGTTCGCATCTATGATTTGGGTTGTGGCCTTCTATTTGTATTTAAAATAGTTTTATTTTGATTTGGTACTATTATTTGGACATTATTATCTAAAATTTCGTACAAGTTTCAAATTTCGGTCAGAGTCTTTTAACGCTTCCATATCTTGCTGTATGCAGGAGCGATTAGCTACAGCAGATGATGGTTTGTGTAGCAGATTTATAAAGCTAGGCACTAAGCGACAAATGAGTTGAGCTGAGATGTGTTAAGTTAGGTAAGCTGATTCAGTTAGCAACAAGGAAAGTTTGTAGAAAATTGTAAAGTGTGAGTGTGACCTTGGTGGATTACGGATATTGCAAACTAGACCGGGATAAATATGGCAGGAACTCGTGGGCTATAGAATGATTATTATATATAAACTGTTCATAGAAATTGTGGTTTTCCAGTCTAAATGAAGTCCTATTCCAGATTTCAGTTGTTCCAGATACATTCTAAATGTTATCTGGGTGTAGGTATTTTTAAGTAATATATTCGGTTTAATGTTTTAATGATTTAATTCTGTAATCAATCGTAAGTTTTATATGAATAATTTGAGGATTTTTGTGCTATTTTGTTTGTATCTTAAAAATAGTGGAAAGACTCCTCGGAGTTCGTCAAATGGTCATGGTCATGGCCATGGTCACAGTGCCCCTGGGCACAACAATGCCAATGCCAACGCCAACTCACATAATATTTGGACTCCACCGAATCGACCGCAACAGCATCCGATTCAGCATCAAGCATCGCATCATCTTCAGAATCAACATCACTTGCATCCAAACCAAAATCAAAATGATGGTGGTGGAGGTGGAGACAGAGAACAACATCGAAGTAGACCTGTGAACGACCATTCGATTCAGATTTTAAATGCTTTCTCTTCCAGTCCTAATCCTAGTTCAAATAAAGCCTATATGGACTTTTTTGAAGATCGTGAAGGAGGTTTGTTTCACATAAATCATTAATTAATCAGTGTAGTTGTTTTACTTCTATGAAGTCACGTTTTGGCGTTGTACATTTTACTGGGGTTTGTAAAAACAATCCGGTTGGAAGAAAAACAAAGCCAATGACTCAAATTGCCTTAAATGAGTTTTAATTGAGTTCACATAATAAATACCACCGTTGCTATTCTTTAGTATCTCACTCACACACACTCCCACACAACATGGCAACACCGCATGCACAACTTGGCAACGTTGTCTACTGTGTTTGGTAGGTTAGGTT